>PVIY010016845.1:0-50795 GCA_004026745.1 Myrmecophaga tridactyla | reverse complement strand
TCCTTCTTTATCTCCAAAGGTCTCTGGCTGGTGGACTCTGTTTCTTGTGGCTACATTGTTCTGCTTTGCTCTCTCTGAATCTCTCATTCTCCAAAATGTTTCCTCTTTTAAAGGACTCCGGAAACTATTCAAGACCCACCCAAATGGGTTGGAGACACGCCTCTACCTAATCCAGTTTAACAACCTCTTGACTAAATCACATCTCCAGGGAGATGATCTAATTACAATTTCAAACATACAATAATGAATAGGGATTAGAAGAAATGGCTGCCTTTACAAAATGGGATCAGGATTAAAACATGGCTTTTCTAGGGGACACACATCCTTTCAAACCAGCGCAGTGGGGTGGGTCACTTTTGGCTGGCCCAGCAAGAAGCAGGCGAAGCTGCTGGTTTAAGATACCACCTGGGCAGGGGTCTCCAAACCAAAGCAAGAGTGAGGGGGAGGGGGAGGGAGAGTTCAGCATTTCAAATTAAGGCTCATAGAGTAGGTGGAGGCTGGTGAGGACTTCATTTTCTTCCTTTGTTTATTTTAACGTTGTCCCCGACCACTTTTCTTGACACATAATAGGTACTCAATAAATGTTATTGCTTCCTGTCTGTCCTTGCCTTCCCAGGGGAGGGGACACAAAAAGGCCAGGGTCACCCACCTGGCACCTGGGCTGGGAGTCTTGCTGACAGTTTTCTGGAGGACAGAGGGCCCATCCTCGGTGTCCTGTGTCCCTGGAAATCACATGTCCACACTGGCCCTGAGCTTCAGCAGTGAAGAGACAAATGCTGTGCCTTGTGGAGTCTACCTTCTACCTGCGGGACACAGGTGACACATCAGCAAGCAAGCACATATGCACTGTCCGATGTGAACATGCCATACCGGAAAATGTGATGGGTATGGGGGGTTGGGTATGATGTGCAGGCAGGAGAGGAAAGTGCCCAAAGGAGGGGAGGGAACAAGCCACGCAGTTGTCTGGGAGAGCCCTACTGCAGGCGGAAGGAAAGAGTATGAAGGATGGAGGGTGCCTTTGGGCTGCTGGAAGCACTCATCAGAAGGCATCGTAGCTGAACACAGTGAGCAGGGGGGATGGAATGTGGGGTCCTGGGGCCCATCGTGGAGGGCTTGGAGCTAGTGAATTGATCCAGTTTGTCTCTTATTTCATGTGGAATGGGAGGGGACCATGGAGAGTTTGGAACCGACACATGATGGACCCGTCTTAACCTTTCATTGGAGAACTCTAGCTGCGGTGTTAACAGCAGAGGGAAGGAGGCAGGGGTGAACAGCAGAGAATGGTTGAGCTTTTTGCAACAGTTGAGATGAGAAGGATGGCAGTGTGGGGGTATAACCCACCTGATCTAAATAGACTGTGAAAATGAAAGGTGAGTATAGCCGAGACCACATGCTACGATTACGGTGGAGCTAAGCTGGCAGGTGTCAGTTACCAGCTGATGTGTGGCAGGTGCTTCACTTACCGATTTACCCAAGGGATGATAATAACAGCTAATGCTTATTAAGCGCCAACTGTGTGCCAGGCACCGCTGGCTTAAATAGAATAAGGCTCGTAACCAGAGATGCTGCCAGATAGACTTTGTTTCATAATTTTGAGCATAGTATTGAGGGTAATCACTTAGCAGACGTCAAGGGTTAGAGAAAGGCAAAAGACCCAAACCAAGCAGCTGGGGACAGGGCACAATTGGCTGAAGTGGTCCAGCAGAAGCAAGGCCCGGGAACCGGGTGGACCTCCTGCCCCTCACCAGCCTCTCAGGCCCCCCACAGACACACGGGGAGGCCCTCTGTGCCAGGCAAGGGGAACGAGGTATAGACCTTGCCCATTAACAGGCTTCCAGCCTAGCCGAGGAGAGACGCACAAGGCCGCCTGGGAAGGCTCTTTCAATCACAACAGAAAATCCAACCCAAACAGACTGAAATGAAAAGGCCTTTTAGAGTGTAGCAAAACCAAAGATCCCAGGGGGTATGTCTAGCTTCAGGAGACACTTAACCAGGACTCATATGATGTCACCAGATCCCCCTGGGACCTCAGGAACCAAGGATGGGGAAGGGGTGGATCCCCAAGAAGCTCTTACTGGAATAAGAAAGAACAGATGCCAGGCAGTCAAAAGCTGTCAAAGAGACGCTGCAACAATCAGCTGGACTCCAAGACAAGCTGTATAAAATGATATCCCACTGAGGAGGGAAAGACAGATTTCAGTTGGGGCAGTGAGCAAATGGTTATAAGAAAGATTGCATTTGAGCTGAGACTAAAAAAGAGAATTTCCGATAAGTAGAGTAGTCAGAAAGAAAGTCATCCTAGATACAGTAAGTACGGCGGGGGCCAAGGTAAAGAGGCATGGGGGTGAGTGGGTGCCACTGCTTGGGGCCTGGGAAATCGCGTGGGGTGGCTTGAACATCAAGTGTTTTAGGAGATGTGGGTGAAGAAGTAGTTTGGGGTGGGATGTCTTAGCGTCAGCTTGAGAAATCTGGGAGTTCCTTTTGCAAGCAATGGAGAGAAATGGAAGGATTGAGAGCAGGGAAGCAACATGTTCTGTTCTTAGAAATGTTGCTTGGGGCAGAGTGGAGGGTGGACAGGAGCAGGGTGAGACTGCAGAGAATAGTGACAGGAGGCTGAAGGGGGCCTGGGTGGGGATAGAAATCCTGGGAAGGAAAAGAGAGGGCCATTTGAGAAAGCTGAGTGTTGGACTACATGGGACGCAGGGACCGGATAAGTGAGGGGGAGTGAGTGTAGCAGGCAGCTGGTGGCTTATTCAATAACCCTTTTCCTCTTCTTATCAGTAGCAATCCAGCAATGTGCCCAGGTACTGTTCACCTCCTGAATACCTTGCAGTAAAAGTGGCTGCATAATCTACTTGTGACCAACGAAATGTAAACAAAAATCTACCAAGACTTCCAGGCAAAGCTATTGTTTCCCAGATAACAAGGACCAAATTCGGGAGACATGATTTTTTTAATCTTTTTATCCTCCCTCTTTCTCCTGTCTGGAACATAATCGCAATGCCAGGAGGTAGTGCGGCATTTTTGTGATCACGAAGATGAGCCCTTCATGGTAAGGATGGGGGAGCAGGTAGCAGGGAGGAATCTGGGTTCTTGATAACTTCCTTAAGCAGGTGTACCAGCCCCAGGCTGACTGTCTCCAGTTTAAGTGTTAACCCAAGACAAATAGATGGCTATTTGGTTAAGCCACCATAGCTGGATTTCTGATGTATGCAGGTGAAGCTAATTCTAAAAGATACAGTGGGAAAGAGGGAAATGTTAGAAATGACCTTAGAAACTTGGAAAACCAGATGGAGGTTGATGTCATTCGTCAAAATTGGGAACTCTGGAAGAATACAGATTTGGAAGGATCAGCGTGGCATGAAACGTTCCTGCAATCTATAGCCAGGCTGGCTTGTGGCTGAGTGGGACCTGGGCAAATCCCTTACCTGGCTGTACCTCTGCTTCCTCATATGTGAGATAGGGCTTTTAATATCTCACTTATTGAGAAGATCAGAAACAATAGATCCATTATGTAAAGCATCTGATTCAGAGTGGGATCCCAGTGACTTATGGATTTGATGTTGAACCACCAGCAAAGAGGAGTTCAGCCTTGGCCGGGAATCTAAGGCAGACAGAGATGGGAGAAACTGTGGCCTCTCTATGTCAGGCCCAAAGATGACTCCTGGCTGGTTTGCTGGGCTGACTGTGGGTTGAAGGGCTACTGTCCCACATCTCTTCTCACCCAGCAGAAGTAGTGTTGACCTTCAGGAGTGAATAATGTACAGACCAGACACAAAGATGACTAAATAGGGGTTGGAGAGATGTTTGTTGCCTTATCCTTGATATTATATTTCGTGCAAGAATATAAACTCCAAGGCACAAACAACCAGACCCCCCGATAATGTGTTTATAGTGGTTATTAAGGAGGGAGATGACTTGTACTTAGGCATTCCAAGGGATGACTCAGCTCCTGTTTACCCCCCTCTGCTCATGGACGGCTTGCTGGAAGCTGGAAGACTGGAAGGGTTGCAAAATCTAGGAGGCAATATTTTGTAGGACCATAATCTCAGGGAGTCAGGGAATAAATGGCCAGAAGGGGACACTGAAGCCATGTAGGCAACCACCGATCAGAGTTTGAGTGCCCTTCCCAGTTCTGTGTCGGCTGTGGTTCAGCCTCTGCTTGAATACCTCCAGAGATGGGGACCTCACTGCCTCCCCAGGGTATGCACTTCAATAAGAATGTGAGGACCTGGGAACAGTTTGCTGGTCTTATTTGACTTGTACATATAGAGCTTGGCCCTGTATCAGACTCTCTATAAGTCCACCCAACATCAGTTTTTATTGAACCTTGAGCTAAGTTATGGGGAGGCTTAGGTGAATAAAACTCAGTCCCTGGTCTTCAGGATTCCTGAGCCTAAAGAAGAAGGCAGGCAAGTGAGTAGGCAATGGCGATGCAGTGGGGTGGGTCCTACCATGGGGGCTGTGCTGGTATGATGGACACTCACCGTAGGGATTTCCCTCTGACATCAGGGTATGGCATGTGGGAATGAAGCATTGAAGGCCCTTCTTTCTGTGGCCTGAAGTCAGCAAAGATTTCCCTGAATCCTAAGATCTAGATAAATTGGCTGGAGCCTCCATTTTCTCCCTATGAAACCCAAAGCTTTCTCTGAGATTTTTTTGGGATTTGAGTACTCATGCTTGCCTCTGGCCTCATGTGCTTGATTCCATCGAATTATTCTGAATTTAATTTTTGGTTTACCTGCAGCTGGCACCCCACTGGTGTTACCTAATTTACATTGTGCCAAACCCTATGGGGACCCTGACCCTCCTTCTCTTTCGACAGACAAAGCAAAGTGAAACGTCACCACATGCTGAGTGTGTGAGGGTGCAGAATCCCCTGAAGATTTGGGACTTCTCCCCACGCACAATCCCAGCCTCCCTCCATCCTACCTGTTCATGACTCTATCTGGTGCCTTCCACTCCTCCTCCTCACCCCCCTCTCTATGGGCTCCCAATTCTGTATTCTGCTTTCTGTGTGTCACAGAGCAACCAGATCTCTTCCACCCACATTTTTTTTAAAGCAGGCAGAAAGTTTATTGAGAATGCATGTGAGAGGACATGAGGGCATCCTCGCAAGAAAAGAGGGGTGAGAGGTGAGAGGCCCTGCATTCTGCTTTTATTGCTTAGCTTTATTCACTCCCCCTTCCTTGTTTGGGGCCCTTCTCCTGCCCTCCCACCTCTCCAGGATTGTGCCTGGTGGTAGATAGTACATCTGGGTGGGTCGGCTGCTGCTGGTGTTTTACCTAGGTGGGTACCCCCAGGTGGGGTGTTGGTGCAGTACGGGTTCTCTGGGCCTTGATTAGCTGTCCTTGCCCAAGGGCTCCTTCACAGTATTTTCTCTCTCCAGTCAGGTCCCTGTTCTAGCCTGCCTCAATTCCCCCTCAGAGAATTCTAACCCCTTAATCTTTTTTTTTAACTTGATTGTATAATAAAACATATATGCAAATCAAAGAAAGAAAAAAGCAATAGTTTTCAAAGCACTCTTCAACAAATAGTTACAGGACAGATCCCAGAGTTTGTCATGAGGTACCATTCCATTATCCCAGAGTTTTCCTTCTAGTTGCTCCAGAACATTGGAGGCTAAAAGGAGTAAATACTGTTTATATCATCACCTTTTTTTGTGTGTGAAAAATAAAATATATACAAAAAAGCTCAATGAATTTCAAAGCACAGCACCACAATTAATTGTAGAGCAAAGTTCAGAGTTTGGTATGGGTTATGATTCCACAATTTTAGGTTTTCACTTCTAGCTGCTCTAAGACACTGGAGACTAAAAGAGATATCAATTACATGATTCAGCAATCATATTCATTTGTTAAATCCTCCCTTCTCTGTATAACTCCACCATCATCTTTGATCTTTCTATCCTTCTCTTCAGGGGTATTTGGGCTATGGCCATTCTAACTTTTTCATGTTGGAAGGGGCTGTCAATAATATAAGGTAGGGAGATGGAACTATCTGATGTTCTGGAGAGGCTGGGCCCTCTAGGTTTCAGCCTTATCTGGCCCAGGGACTCATCTGGAGGTTGTAGGTTTCTGGAAAGTTACTCTAGTGCATGGAACCTTTGAAGAATCTTATATATTGCCTTAGTATTCTTTAGGATTGGCTGGAATGGTTTTGGTTGAGGTTTGGCAAGTTACGATAGGTAGCTGAAGCTTGCTTAAGAGCAACCTCCAGAGTAGCCTCTTGACTCTATTTGAACTCTCTGCTACTTGTACCTTGTTCTTAACACTTCTTTTCCCCCTTTTGGTCAGGATGGAATTGTTGATCCCAATGTATCAGGGCTGGATTCATCCCTGGGAGTCATCTCCCACGTCGCCAGTGAGACTTTCACCTCTGGATGTCATGTTCCATGTAGAGGGGGAGGGCAATGATTTCACTTGCAGAGTTGTAGCCCCTTAATCTTAAGGGTTGTTGAGGGATGAGGGTCTGTCCCACCCCACATTTGTATGTCCAGACCTATCCGGGGTCAACTGGACAGCAAGACCTTTTGCAGGACAGGCTCTTTCCTCTTTATTATTATTATTATTTTATTTTGTAGTTTTTATAAAGGGACTTTTAAAAATTGTGGTAAGACACACATAACATAAAATTTAACCATCCTAAACATTTTTAAGTGCACAATTCAGAGGCATTAGGGACCATTTGTGTTATCATCACCACTATCTAGTTCTAGAATATCCTCATCACCCCAAACGGAAAGCTCAGACACATTAACCAGTCACTCCCCAGTTCCTCCCGGAAACCGCTCATCTGCTTTCTGTCTCTTTGTATTTGCTTATTCTGGCCTTTTCTCTTTAGAAGGGAGACATGTTTCAGAACGGCAGCTTCCCCACTCTGGAATTTCTATATTCCTGCGTGGAGCCCCAGCCAGGCTCCCTTTGTTTCTTGTTTTACCCTTTGGGCTGCAGAGCAGTGGTCTGTGTCCTCTTTCCTGGACAGAGGTCTGCATGCACCAGCACGGTGGCCTCACCCTGGGCGAGCCTTGCAGGGAAGTGAGAGCCTAGCATATCTTTGTGCCAGTCACTGCCCACCATCATCCAGAAGGGCCTCTGCTCCACACAGATGCTTGTAGGTTCTTCTGGCCCCTGGCAGACCATTGAGGGACTCTGGGCAGGGTTGGCTGTGCTATTCCTGGCTGTGGTCTGGGTTCTGAGCAACCCTTCCTGGAATAACATACTAAAGAAATTGTCTGGTCAGATGGCATTTCTTAGGAAGTCCTGTGGTTTGGGGTTCCTTCTAGCTTCCTGTGACAGGCAACCACGTACAACTGGGGTGGGGCAGGGGCTCAGAAATGCCTGGGGTTCCTGATACTTGGGAATCTGCCTTCAGGTCCTCATACACAGGGCAATGAATCCACAGCCCTTGTCACTCATGTCACACACTCCTGCCTGCCTCCTGGACACACTTGTCCTTGGCATCTGGGCTGGGGAAGGGGCACGGGGAAGGCTCTGGTAGGTGGAGGGAGAGGAAGCAGGTCCTTTCTCCCTTCTTCTTTCTCCTGCCCTGGAGGATGCACAGGAGTATCTGTTCCACTTTTTCCTAAAGAGAGGGTGGGGATTGGAGGCACTGGAACCAGCTGGCATAGCGACTGGGCCTTGTTCCTTCCTTGTCTTCCAAGGGGCAAAAGAGCCCACCATTCATTGCCCCCTGAAGAGAAGGAAGGAAGGAGAGAGGTAGGTCAAGAGAGGTGTGTTTAGGTCTGGCTTTGTAAAATGAAGGCATTAGATCAGTGACCAGGCTTTAGTCGCTAACGTTTCTAAAATGTGAGAGCTATGGCTGTGCTCTGTGATTCTTTTCACTGTCTCCATCTTATGGGTCATTCTCCAAAAAACCGTGACATCTTCAGGACAAAGACTTTATTAGATTCACCTGAGTCTATAGTGCCCAGCCTCAGACTGGCTCATGCGAAATGCTCACTAAATATCGGTCTGAAGGTAGGGCAGATGAGGCCAGAGAGTTAAAGAGATCAGGTTTCCTCTGGCTGAGCCTGGGGTGTTACTGGACCTCCCTGAGCCTTACCTGTAAAATGGGGAGGAGGCTGTCTACCAAGCAGGGTTGGTAGATTAAGGATTAAATGAGTGCCTTAGTTTTCTATTACTGCAAAAGAAATGACTGCATACTTAGCAGCTTAAAAGAAATCCTGGTTATCATCTTAACAGTTCTGTATGTAAGATATTCAGGCAGGCAGGGTGGGTTCTCTGCTCAGAGTCTAATAAAGCCAAAATCAAGGTGTTGGCAAGGCTGGGTGGGTTCTTCTCTGGAGACTCTAGGGAAGCATCCACTTCCAAGCTCTTTCAAATGGTTGGGTGAACACAGTACCTTGCGGACAGAGGACTGTGGTCCCTGTTCCCTTGCTGGCTGTAAACTGGGGGGTCATACTCAGCTTTTAGAGGCCACCCACATTCCTGGGCACTTGGCCCATCTTCAAAGCCAGCAGTGGCTCATAGAATTTTCTCATGCTTCCACTCTCTCTGACCTCTGCTACCAGCTGGAGAAAATGCTCTGCTTTTAAAAGGCTCACCTAGATTGGGCCAGGACCACCCAGGCAACCTCTGCATATTGATATCAACTGACTCCGCTGAGATAAATATACTGAATAAGCAGGGGGCAGGAATCTTTGGGGGAGAGGGGAGCAGCATCTTTAGAATTCTGCCTGCCACAGTGAGCTGTGGGAGGGGAGTTTGGTGGGGTAGAGGGTGGGCTAGAAGAAACATGGCTCTGATCTGGACATGTCTTATTATGGGTGCCTAAGGAAAGTAAGAGCAGAGGTGTCACCTGCCAGGAACACATGCAGAACCAGCCCAGGGCCAGCACCAGGCTCTTGGGGGCCATCCTTATGAGAATTCCCTGGGAAGAGTGTTTAAATGTACATTCTAAAGGGCCAGACTGTAATTCACATATTCACATATTCCACATGACTTATGCCACTCCAAGTCTGAAATCTACTGCTCCAAATCACCCCTAGTTCATAAGGCCCAGAGAGGACCATGCTTTGCCCAAGGTCTCAGAGTCATTTAAAGGCCCACTGTCACGTGACTGGGGCTTCCCACTGTTCCCATTGCCTCTCCATTCCCCCTCCCCACATGTGTTTCCCACCTCAAGGCTGCACAAAGGCCTTGCTTAGAAGGGCTACGATTCACTTTGTAAGCAAATATAAAAATTGCCTGTAGACCCTAAGGCAGTAGAGAGAAGGTTGCTAGAAGCTGAACGTTCTGGGGTCAGTCAGTTTGGACAGTGCCCATGGGATGGCATCCCAGGAGCTGCAGGGTCCTGCTTCCATTCCACTGGGATCCCACCAACAGAGGCCCTCAGGAAAATTCTCTGGTTGTGTTGACACATCCTTTCCCCGCCCCAGAAGGCAGGTGCTCTGTGGGGTCTGAGAGGAACAATTAAAGGTGGAATTGTTTGCAAGTGCAGGCTGATTAGAGAAGCAGGGCTCACCCCATCTCTGGAACCAAAATGCCTAGGATAGAAGGCTGGGTTTCTTCCAGGCAGATACACGCTCACTTATGGGGCACTTACCAAGTGCAAAGAGAGCTCAGTGCTAGGCAGCAGGCCAACTACAAAGGCCTGGAAGCAAGGTCCCTGTCCTCGAGGCAATAGGTTGTGGTGGGAAAAGCTCAGACGTGGGAGGTGGATACCCTGGTTCTAGCCCTGGTACCAACACCTACTAGCTGTGTGACTCCAGGCAAGCTACTGGCTGGAGCCTTGGTTTTCCATCTTTCCATTGTTTTCCAGACAATCATATTGCCCCCAGCTGTGGGTTAGGAATAAGGGGGGTCATGTATCTGAAAGCAATTAGCAAAGTGGGGGACCACAGTAGGTGCTCAAAAATGTTTATTTCCTTCCCTTCTCCTTCCCATCTGTGACAATGGATGTGACAACTATGCTGATGGCCTGATAGTCTCCCCAGAACCAGGCTCTCTCACAAGCAGTACCTGCAGCACATCTCAGTGGACACTCAGGCCTGTTGAGGACAAATGCATCTTGCTTTGTGCTCAGCACAGTGCCTTGCATGCAAGGACTCAGATGAACTGACCAGCCCCAGAACTTCTATCCTTGAACCAGGGTATCCTGAAGGTGATTCAGACTTCAAGAAGTCAGATGACTCCTCACCCAGGTGAGAGGGACACATATAGCCTGACGTTGCCCCAACAGCAGTCAAGACAGATTAGAGAAGTATGAGGCCACCAGCCATCCCTTAAATGCCCTGGCTTCTCTGCACATGGTATGTGGCTTTCTGCCTCGGTGTCTTTGTCCTGTTCAGAGCCTCTGTGTAAAAATCCGTTCCCACCTTTCTTCAGCTAGAGAGATCTTAGGCACCCATCCAACTCAGCTAGAACATCCCCTCTTCCAGCATTCCGTCCTTCACTTGTAAGTGGGGACAGGTTTCCCCTGCTGGGTTCCCATGGCCATCTCTGCTGTCTTCTCCCCATGTTATTTGAAGCTATCTGGTTTGTATTAATTGGTTGAGGGCTCTCCAGGGACAGGGACTGGCTCTAATTCATCTTCCAGGCCCGGACTATGGTATGGTACAAAACTGTTGTTCTGGGAGTGTTTGCCAAGCTGAATCCAACTGAGCTTGGCTGCAGAGAACTTGACCTGTATGGAGTGGATGTGGAAGATGATAGGACTCAGCAAAGCCATTGCTCTAGTGATGTAGACATCTGAAAACAGAGGGTATTTTTTCATTATCACAAAATTATAGACATAAAAGAATAAAGAAAAAGGGAATGATCAATACTCTCTCTATCCAGAGAAAATCCTGGTTACCACTTGGTTCATTTGCTTTTATTTTTTTTTTAAGTTTTATTAATAAAACCAATCAACATACAATATGAACATTCTTTTTTTATCACATTGTATATTAATCATCATGATAATTTCTTAGAACATTTGCATCAATTCAGAAAAAGAAATAAAAACAGAAAAAAAATCATATACACCGTAACCCTTACCCCACCCTTTCATTGATCACTAGCATTTCAATCTACTAAATTTATTTTAACATTTGTTCCTCCTATTATTTATTTATTTATAATCCATATGCTTTACTTATCTGTCCATAAAGTAGATAAAAGAAGCATCAGACACAAGGTTTTCACAATCACAGTCACATTGTGAAAGCTTCACCATTATACAACCATCTTCAAGAAACATGGCTGCTGGAACACAGCTCTACATTTTCAGGCAGTTCCCTCCAGCCTCTCTGTTATGCCTTAACTAAAAAGGTGATATCTATTTAATGCATAAGAATAACCTCCAGAATAACCTCTCAACTCTGTTTGGAATCCCCCAGCCATTGACACTTTATTTTGTCTCATTTCTCTCTTCCCTCTTCTGGTCGAGAAGTTCCTCTCAATCCCTTGGTGCTGAGTCCCAGCTCATTCTAGGATTTCTGTCCCACATTACCAGGAAGGTCCACACCCCCAGAAGTCATGTCCCACATAGACAGGGGGAGGGTGGTGAGTTTGCTTGTTTGTGTTGGCTAGAGAGAGAGGCCACATCTGAGCAACAAAAGAGGTTCTCTTGGGGGTGACTCTTAGATCTAATTTTAAGTAGGCTTAGCCTATCCTTTTTGGGGTTAAGTTTCATATGAACAACCCCCAAGATTGGGGGCTCAGCCTATTGCTTTGGTTGTCCCCACTGCTTGTGAGAATATCAAGAATTCTCCACTTGGGGAAGTTGAATTGTCCCCTTTTCTCACCATTCCCCCAAGGGGACTTTGCAAATACTTTTAATTCATTGTTCAAATCCTTCTGGGATTTATCAAGGCATCACTCTAAAACCTACAAAATCTCATGCCTACTTAAGGTTCCATGTACTTATGGTGTTCAGTTAAGCTGCCCATATAAGTTATATTAGGAAATGCACTAGTCAAAATATAAATTTTGTACCAAATAAACATTTTTTGCTTTAGTCTCACACATAAGTTAAAGTTTTAAAATATTAATTACCATCTATTTTCATCACCCTGCATTATTGACATTTCTTTGTTCTTCCTCATGCAAAACATTTTTAAATTTGTACATTTAGTCACTATCATTATATACTCTAGGCATTCCTAGATTATACCATCTCAGTCTTTATCATATATCTTTCCTTCTAATTTCATTTGTGCCACCAGGCATCCTTTCTCTATCATTCTCACATTCAGCTTCATTCAGTGTTCTAACATTATTGTATTGCAGTTAGGTAATATTGTACTATCTATTTCTGAATTTTTTACAATCAGTCCTGTTGCACAATTTGTATTCCTTCAGTTCCAATTACCTGATATCTACCCTATTTCTATCTCCTGATGACCTCTGTTCTTAACTGAAATTATCCAAGTTCATTCATTAATGTTAGTTCATATCAGTGAGACTGTACAGTATTTGTCCTTTTGTTTCTGGCTAATCTCACTCAGCATAATGTTCTTAAGGTCCATCCATGTTGTTACATACTTCATAACTTTATTCTGTCTTACAGCTGCAAAATATTCCATCATATGTATATACCACAACTTGTTTAGCCACTGGTCTTGTTGATGGACATTTGGGCTGTTTCCATCTCTTGGCAATTGTAAATAATGCTGCTATAAACATTGGTGTGCAAATGTCTGTTTGTGTCTTTGCCTTCATGACCTCTGAGTAGATACCTAGCAATGGTATTGCTGGGTCATATGGCAATTCTATACTTAGCTTCCTGACGAATTGCTAAACTGCCTTCCACAGCAGTTGTACAATTTGACATTCCCACCAACAGTGGATTAAGTGTGCCTCTTTCTCCACATCCTCTCCAGCACTTGTCATTTTCTCTTTTATTGGTAATGACTATTCTGGTGGGTGTGAGATGATATCTCATTGTGGTTTTGATTTGCATTTCTATAATAGCCAGGGAATTGAGCATCTTTTCATGTGCCTTTTGGCCATTTTTATTTCCTCTTCTGAGAAGTGTCTTTTCAAGTCTTTTGTCCATTTTGTAATTGGGTTGTCTGTCTTTTTGTTGTTGAGTTGAACAATCTCTTTATATACTCTGGCTACTAGCCCTTTAGTTGATGTATCATTTCCAAATATTGTCTCCCATTGTGTAGGCTGTCTTTTTACTTTCTTGGTGAAGTTCTTTGATGCACAAAAGTGTTTAATTTTGAGGAGTTCCCATTCCTTTCTTTCTTTCTTCAATGCTCGTGCTTTGGGTGTAAGGTCTAGGAAACAGCCTCCTATTATAAGATTTATAAGATATTCCCCTACATTTTCTTTTAACAGTTTTATGGTCTTAGATCTAATGTTTAGGTCTTTGATCCATTTTGGGTTAATTTTTGCATAGGATGTGAGATATGGATCCTCTTTCATTCTTTTGCATGTGGATATCCAGTTCTCTAGGCACCATTTATTGAAGAGACTGTTCTGTCCCAGGTGAGTTGGCTTGACTGCCTTATCAAAGATCAATTGTTCATAGATGAGAGGGTCTATATCTGAACACTCTGTTCAATTCCATTGGTCAGTATATCTATCTTTATGCCAGTATCATGCTGTTTTGACCCCTGTAGCTTCGTAATAGGCCTTAAAGTCAGCGTGAGACTGCCGACTTCATTTTTCTTTCTCAGGATACTTTTAGCTATTTGGGCCACCCTGCCTCTCCAGTTAAATTTGGTTATTGGTTTTTCTATTTCTGAAAAGTAAGTGTTTGGGATTTTAATTGGTGGTTCATTTGCTTTTAGAAGTATTTTCCAATGCATTGCTCTATTTTGTATTATTTGCCAGAATTGCAATCTGCTATGTATATAACTCTGTAGAGTCTTCTTTCCCTCTTAACATTATCTCATAAGTATTTCTTTCAAATTGCCCTTTGTAAATATTATTTTAAATAGTTGTATAATCTTCCACTGAGTGGATCTGCAATGGTTTACTTAACTGGCCCCTGATGTTAGAAATTCAGGTTATTTCCAAATCTTCAGTACTGTAAATAACACTGTGATGACATAGCTTTTTACACAGCCAGCTGAATACTTGTAGAAGCAGGGGCCCACTCTACTCAGCTTGGTGTCTGCCAGACCAAACCTTGGCCAGGCATGAACAATGACAGATACATTTGATTTGGCCCACACAGCGTAGACTTGCTTTTAAAACAAATGTTGATAATATTGGAAATTCTGGAGTGTTCCCATACAAATTTGAATTTTCTGTTTTTTAAAAAATTAATTTTAATTGATTTGTTTTATTAGCAAAGTTGCAGGTTTCTTTGTTACAACTGAAGACGCAATATTATTATAATTACACTATGAACTATAGTCCATAGTTCACAAGGTTCACTGTGTTGTACAGTCCTATGGTTTTAAAAAAAATTTATTCCAGTAGCATATATACAACATAAAATTTCCCCTTTTACCCACATTCAAATATATAATTCAGTGCTGTTAATTACACTCACAGTGTTGTGCTACCATAACCACCATCCACTACTAAAACTTTTCCATTGTCCCAAAGAGAAACTTTGATTTAAGCATTGACACCCCATTCCCCACCATATGCTCATCATGGCCCCCTAGAACTGTAAACTGAAAGCAGGGAATAACAAGGAAAGGAAGAAGGGCACAATTAAAAGAACTTCTTTGAAACGCACACAATATGCAGTGTTCAGCTGAGGTAGAGAGTGGGGGGCAATATATGCACCATACAGAAAGAGGGGCATCAGGAGGGGGCCATGGATATCTTCACTTTCTAAATAGAAGGTTGGAAGGTGTTGGAGGAGAGGCCTGGCTGGCCTGGGGTGTGGAGTGGAGGTCCCTGCTGATCTCCCCCCACCAGAGCCAGCAATGTCCAGAGATCAGGCTCAGTTACCACTCCCGGGCAGAGCTGGGCCTAAGTGGTGAAGTTGACAGGTGGGGCAGTAACAGGACGCTGACTCTGCTAGTCCACAACCTCGTGAACACCTGTGACACTGGAGGCCCAACTCAGTGCCCCAGCAAAGCATCCTGCTGTCCAGGCTCTGTTGGCTCTGAACTCTCTCCAAAATATTTCCCTTCTTAAAGGAGTCCAATAAACTAATCAAGACACACCTTAAATGGGAGGAGTCACAGCTACATCTAATTAAAAGGCCACATCTACAACTGAGTGGATTCAATGGAGACAATCTAATGATAATCTAATCAAAGTGTCCCACCCTACAATATTGAATCAGGATTAGAAGAACAAGGCTCTTCTGGGGTACAGAAAATTCCACCCTCTAGACCCCCCCAAATACATATTCTTCCTAAATATAAAATACATGCGTATCATCACAATACCACAAAAGCCTTAAACCATTTCAGTAACAAAAAAAATACCATACCAAGTGAAAACACAGTACAATATCTCATCAAAGTCATTTACAGGTATGGTTTGTCCTAAGGCAAAATTCTCTTCTGGCTATGGTCGTTTGTCAATATATAAAAGAGACAGTCATAGGATACATGTTCCCATTGCTATAGGGAGAAATCAGGAAAACAGTGGTCACTGGACCCAAACAGTTCCAAAAACCTGCAGAGCAAGCTCCATCAGATTTCAAAATCTGAGAGTCATTTACCATCGTGGCTTTAGAAAGCAGCAGTTCCACCCTTTCCAAGGGGGTACACAGCAGCCCTGCTCTCTGCACGTGCTGGGGTGAGGGTTGCAACAGTGGGAATCATTGAGGGAACAGCTCTTTCTTTGGATCCACCCTCTCCAAGCATTGTTGCAGCACCTGGGCTCTCTTCCATCTCTGGGGCATACATTCAACCCCCTCCAAGCAATGGGGCAATTGCCTGGCTACCCCCAATACCCTGTTTATGCGCTCCACCCACTCTGAGGCCTGGGGCACAGAAACCCTTCCTGAACAGTGAAGCAGAAGGCCCACTCTCTGTTTCCAGGGCAAACTCACCCTCTTCACAAGTATGGAAGAGCCAACTTTCCTGGATGAGATTTCCTGGCTCCAGATCTTAGCTTCTGTGGTTCTGCCTCTGGTGTCATTTTTCCTTCAATCTGTCCTCTTTCTGTCTCTTTTAGTCCAGATTGACAGTGGATGTGTTTATGCAGATCCTGCAGCACTCTTGTCAGTTTTCTATGCAGTATGCAAGGATCATAACCATCAGACAATAGGGCTTTCCACAATCCTTTCTGGATAACTCCATCTCCAGTCCTCACGTGTCCTGTAATGGTTGTCTGCTTCCACATTTGGTAAAATCCTATGTGAGGGCCTATTCACTGAGGTCTCACTTTCTGGAAGCCCAGAATTTTCCAGATCATCAATTTTTGTTTTCTTTGTATCCAAGAGTTCAGTTCTCAACTTATCTCTTTCCTATCACATTTTACTATAAGCTGCAACAGCAACCAGGCTGCATTTTCAATATTTAGTTTGGAAATTTCCTCAGCTAAGTATTTGGGGTCATTGTCTTTAAATCTAACTTCCATCTAATAGCAGTACTCAAATTGGCAAAATTCTCTGTCACTTTAAAGCATAGAAGGCCTTTCTTCCAGTTTGCAATAACACACATGTGTTATTTCTGTCTGAATCTTCATCAAAAGTATTTTTCGAGTCCATATTTCTACCAACAGTTTCTTCAAAGCATTTTAATTCTTCTCTATCAGATTCCTCATAATCTCCCAGTGTCTTCCCCTTATCCATTAAAAAAGCCCTTCCAACATGTTTGGTATTTGCAAAGTGCAGCAACCCACTTCTCTGATACCAAAATTGTATTAGCAGCATCCCACTTCGCTGGTACGAAAATTGTATTAGTTTGTTAATGTTGCCAGAATGCAATATACCTGATATGAGCTGGCATTTATTAAGGGAATTTATTAAGTTGCAATTTTACAGTTCTAAGGCCCTAAAAATGTCCAAACTAAGGCATCCAAGGAAAGATACCTTGACTCAGGAAAGGCCGATGTTTGTCACATGGGAAGGCACATGGCTGCTGTCTGCTGGTTCTTGTTCCTGGTTCTGTTGCTTCCAGCTTCTGACACCAGTGGTTTCCTCTCTAAGTGTCTGTAGGCCTTCACTTAGATCCTCCAGGACCAACTCTGGGTTCTGGTTTGCTTAGCATCTCTTGGGAAGACACATGGCGACATCTGCTGGGCTCTGTATCTCCAAATGTCTGTATCTAGGCATCTGCTCTCTCTGTCAGCACTCCAAACCTCTCCAAATGTCTGCATTTCTGTTGGCTCTGTCAGCTTTGATGTCTCCCAAAATGTTTCCTTTTTTAAAGGACTCCGGTAAATAAATCAAGATATATATTAAATGGGCAGATTCACAGCTATATCTAATCAAAAGGTCACACCCACAATTGAGGGGCTTATATCTTCACGGAAATATTCTAATAATGATCTAATCAAAATGTCCCACCCTAGAATATTGAATCAGGACTAGAAGAATGAGGCTTCTCTGGGGCTACAAAACAGTTTCAAACCAGCACACAATCCATCCAAAGTATAGAATCAATGGTTTGCAGTATCATCACATGGTTGTGCATTCATTACTGTGATGGTTAGGTTCTGGTGTCAACTTGGCCAAGTGATGATACCCAGTTGTCTGATCAGGCAAGCACTGGCCTGACTGTTAGTGCAAGGATACTTCATGGCTGGTTGATAAACCAGAAGAATGATGTATTAAATCATCAGTCAGTTGATTGCATCTATGTCTGATTACATCTGTGATGAACTAAGGCAGTCTCCAGCTAATGAGATAATCCAATCATTTGGATGGTTTTTAAGGAAGAACAGACTTTTGGCTGTTTCTTCAGTCAGCTAGCCTCTACTGTGAAGTTCATCCAGACCTTTCATTGGACCCGACAGCATCATAGCCTGCCCTATGGATTTTGGACTCTTCCATTCCCACAGTTGTGTGAGACGCTTTAATAAATCTCATATTTAAAGACCTTTTCTGCTGGTTCTGTTTCTCTAGAGAACCCTGAATAACACAATCACCATGATCAATTTTAGAACATTTGAATTACAGCAGAAAAAGAAATAAAAAGAAAAAGGAAAGCCTGAAACATCCCATATTCGTTATCCTCCCATCCACGACCCCTAGTATTGCATTCTACCCAATTTAAAGGCATACCATAAAGGTAAGTTCACTAAGAGAGTGTAGTACTGTCAGAGATAGATATATAGATCAATGAAACAGAATAAAACATCGAGAAATAGATCCATACAAACATGGGCAACCAACATTTTCTTTTTGCTATATAGCTACACAATCATTATCAAAGATCAGGGCTACTGGATTACAGCTCAACAATTCTGGTATTTCCTTCTAACTATTGTAATACATTAGAAACTAAAAAAAAAAAAGATCTATATAATGAGTCTTTAGTCATAAAACATTTGTTAAATCTGAATTTCTCCATGACACCTCTTCCCTCTCATTTGATTGTTCCCATAATCTTCAGGGATATCTAGACAATGACCATTTTAACTTTTTCATTCTGAAAAGGGGTGTTAATCTTATGGGATAGAGGAATGAAACTGGTTGATGTTCTTGGAGAGATTGGTACCTCTGGGTTTCAGGGCTTATCTGGCACAGGAATAACCTAGAGGCCTTAAGTTTCTGAAAAAATAAACTTACTAGGGAAAACATTTGTAGAGTCTTAGATGGAGCCTGCGTACTTTTTAGGGTTTTTAGGAATACTGTTGGTTGGGGCTTGGCATACTGTGGCAATTTGCAATATCTGGGTGAATCTTATACAAGAGTAACCTCTGACTGACATTTTGACTATTTGAAATTTCTTAACCACTGAAACCTTATTTTGTCCCATTTCTTTTCCTCTGTTGATCAAGAAGGCATTCTCAATCCCATGATGCCAGGGCCAGGCTCATCCCTGGGAATCATGTCCCATGATGCCAGGGAGACTTACAACCCTGGGAGTCATGTCCCATGTTGGGGGAAGGGTGGTGATTTTATTTGCAGAGTTGGCTTAGAGAGAAAGGCCACATCTGAGAATCAAAAAAGGTTCTCTTAGGGTGACTCTGAGGCATAGTCATAAGTCAGTTTAGCTTTGCTGTTGCAGAGGTAAGTTTAATAAGGGAAAGCCTCAAGATTAAAGGCTTGGCTTATTAATTAGGAGTCCTTAATGCTTGTGAGAATAACAGGAATTCCTTAGGTGAGGAAGTTTAGTCTTCCACATTTTCCCCCCAGGACCTTGCAAATACTGTTTTTATTTTCTCCAGTGTGTCCTCTCTTTAACTTCTCCAGGGCTTTTCTCTTAATTTCATCTCTTAGTTAGCATTTGTATGTGTTTTATCCTCTTATAAAGGACTTCAGTAAGAGGATTAAGACCCTCCTTGAGTGGGGTAGGTCACATCTTAATTAAAATAACTTAATCTAAAGGTCCCACCCACAACAGGTCTACCCACAGGAATGGATTAAAAGAACCTGACCTTTTTGGGGGTACACACAGCCTCTGAACTACCACAAATACCTTCCCCAAATCCTCCTGCCTATGCTGGTCCCCACTCCTGACTGTGTTTTATGTTTGCAAAGACTTGAACTCATCCCTTCCTGAGTTAAATTCCACATCAAACCCCAGCAGAAATCAGTTCTCCCTAAACTAGGAAGCAAGTCTTTGCCTGTGACCTATAACCTTCTTCCCCCAAAGCAGGCAGACTTCTCCATTCTCCAAAACCACCATTCACTTAGGTTTTTGATTTGGGGTTCTACTATTTTTCTTAACTCCATATTTAAATTGGAATATGTTTTTTAGCCTGCATATGACCCAGGGAAGCTGGATGATTAGAGCAGAAACAAGGTGGATTACGGAGCTGCAAACATTTAAATGAAGGAAAGTAGAGGTCATTTTTCTTATCAATTTCCTGATTTCCTGGAGGCATCTGCTTATATGCTCATAGAACCCATAATTGGGCTAATCCTGTACATGCCAGCCAGTGTCTCCACAGGTTTGGAGCTTTGGTATTCTGCAGAGGGTGTGGCTTCCCCAGTTTTAAGGTTTCATGCTTCCCACCATAGATTGGTTGGGGTGAAGATGTTTTTACAGCTAAAGAATCCAGCACATGGTTCTCAGCTCTCTAACCCCACATCCTGAGCCACTACCAGCTACAATCCAGGAAATATGAGTCCCTAAAGTGTTTAGTGGTGGAATCATTTGGGTTTTGCGGCTGCATTCCCTATGCTAATTGTGTAATTATGCTTCTGCTCCCATTGTCCTGGACAGGCGATTGGCCTCTGGTGATTTCTCTAAACACCCATTAGGCTCACAGCCAGGGCTGCATTCTCATCTACAGGCAGACCCCTTGCAAGGATATGCTTTGACACTTAGTAGAGAATGAAATCACAGAATGCTGGAATTGGGGAAGGTAACATGGGATTCTACAAATCTAATTCTTGTAGTACTTACATTGGGGCCATCTGGGATGCTGGTTACACTAATGTTCCTTGGGCATCCATGCCACACTCCATCAAAGGACATACTTGGAGCCATGATCTAAAAACCCTGGCACCCAAGTCTCCCTCTGCCTCCCCCCTCCCCACCATACAAGGTCACCTATGTAGAGATGAGGAAAAGGAGGCTCAGAGATGTATTGTCACTACCTAGGGTTACACATGGCACAACAAGAAGAAAAAGCCAGGTCTCCACACTCCCTTTCTACTACTCTAGCCAGCTTAAAAATGAGGTTTTTCATGTTTTGGTTTGTGCCTTGCTGTGCTTCCACTCAAGATGGCTACTAGGCATGACGGCTCAAAGAAGTCACATGGTGCCCCAGTTCAGAGTGCTAATTTCTACTTCACTTCCCATTCACAGAGCTATGGTCCAGCATGGGCCCTGCTGCCTGGGAGAAGTACAGTCTTCTTTTTTCCCCCCTGCTTTTTCCATTCAAATATTTTATTCTATAAACAAACTTCTTTTCTATTTTATATTATTCTGTGTAGGAACACTTATGGAATTCATTTCTTATTGAGGTAAAATTTACGTATAATGAAATGCAGATCTTAAATGCACAGTTACTTGGGGTTTTGACAAATGTGTATATCTATGTAACCAACTCCCAATCAAGAAAATGAATATTTCCACTTCCACAGAAAGTTCCCTCATGGTTCCTTCTAGCCAACCCCCACTACTCAAAGGCAATCAGTGTTCTGATTTATATCACCAGAGTTTAGTTTGCCCTGTTCTCTAACTTCAAGCTCAAGGAATCACACATTAGGTGATCTTTTATGGTTGGCTTATTTCGCATAGCATCACATCTATGAGAATCGGAATCACTCTCATCTGTGTGGATGTTGCTATTCCTTTCTTCTACTGAGCAGAATTCCTTTGTTAGACTATACCACAATTAGTTATCCACTGTTCATGCACATTTGGTTTGCTTTCAATTTGAGGATATTTTTAATAAAGCTAGTTACAATACAATAAACATATTTGTTCAAGTCGTTTAGTGGACACATGCTTTCACTTCTCTTGGATAAAAGCCTAGGAGTGGAATTCCTGGTCTTATAGTAAGTAACATGTTAATCCATTCTTGTGGGTGCAGACTCATTTTGGGTGGGATCTTTTGATTAGTTTGTTTCCATGGAGATTTGATCCATTTAATTTAAGGTGGGTCTTAATCTTTTACTGGGATCCTTTAAGAGAGCTCACAGAATGAGAAAACAGTGACGAAAATGCCCCAGGAGAAACAAGAAAGGACCCACAGAAGCCCAGAGACATTTTAAAGAGAATGACCAGTAGGCATTGCCATGTGCCTTCCCATGTGACAGAGGAACCCCAGATGCCAACAGTCTTTCCTCTTGATGCCTTAATTTGGACATTTTCATGATCTTAGAATTGTAAATTTGTAACCTAATTGCCATTGAAAAATCCAACCCATTTCTGGCATATTGCACCAGAAGCTTTAGCAAACCAAAACATAGAGATAAAGAAAAGTTAAAAATATGAGTGTATACAGCAGAAGTATATACTGTGTAAGTGTATGGAGTGCCAATTGCTCCACACATTCGCCAACATTTGGTATTGTCAGATTTTTAAAGTTTTAGCTCTTCAAGTTGGTATGAATTTGTAATTCACTGTTTTAATTTGCAATTCCCCAAGGACTAACGATGCTGAGCAGTTTGTCATGTGCTTATTGGACATTCATGTATCTTCTTTTGTGAGCTCTCTGTTTAAATCTTTTGCTCAATTTTTACTGTGTTACTTGACTTTTAGTTATGGAGTTGTATGTGTATTAATATATCTGGGATACCAGTCCTTTGTCAGGCATATGTTTTGCTAATCTTTTTTCCCAGCCTTATTCATTTTTTAAAAAAATGTCTTTTGCTGAACAGAGGGCTTAAAGTTTGCTCAGATCTACTTTGTCAATTTCTTTTTCTTTTATACTTACTGTTTTCTATGTCCTGAGTAGGAAATCTTCACTTACTTCAAGGCATGAGAATATTTTCCTATGTTTCCTTGCAGATTTTTTTTAGGTTTTATGTTTAGGTATGCAGTTCATCTTAAATTAATTTTGATGAACCTTGTGAAGTAGGGATCTAGGTTAATTTTTCCCCTATGTTTATCCAGTTGGACCGACTTTTCTTTCCCCTTGGATTGGTCTTGTACCTTTATCACAAAAACAAATAACCCTACATGTATGGATTTATCTGGGGGCTTTCTACACTATCCCATTGGATTATTTGTTTATTCTTATGCCAGTACCATGCTCCCTTGATGAATACAGTTTTATAGTAAGTCTTGAAGTATGAACGCAGATAATGTAAATCTTCCAACTTTTTTTTCAGGATGGCTTTGAATATTCTAGATTTTTGGTTTATTGCATGGCTAGAACCTCCAGATCCATGTTGAATGGAAGAGATAAGAGCACATATCTTTGCTTTGTTCCTAGTCTTAATGGAAAAGCATTTAATATTTCACCATTAAATATGATGTTAGCTGTAGTTTTCTCATAGCTTCCCTTTCCTTCTACTCCTAATTTTTTGAGAATTTTATTATGATTATGTGTTGAATTTTCTCCAATGCTTTTTATGTATATATTAAAATTATTGGTTCTCTTTTATTTTGTCAATATGGCAAGTTACATTGTTTGATTTCCAATTGTTAAACCAACCTTGTATTCCTGCAATAAAAGTCACTTGGTCTTAATGCATTATTCTTTTTATGTAGTGCTAGATTTTTTTTCTTTTGCATTGGCAGGCACTGGGAATTGAAGCCAAGTCTTTGACATGGCAGGTGAGAACTCCGCCACTGCGCCACCATCACCTGCCCCATAGTGCGAGATTTTATATGTTAACATTTTGTTAAGATTTTTTGTGTCCATATTCATGAAAAATATTTTTGTGTAATTTTCTTTTTATGTAGTTCTTTGTCAGGTTTATGTAATTGGGTTATGCTGGCTGGTTATATCTATAGGATGTGCCTTCTTTCGTTCCTCATATTGGTAGTTTGTATTTATTCTTTATTTTTTTCTTGATCAGTCTAGCTATGTGTCACTCTTGTTTTTCTTTTATCTGTTCAAAGAACCAACTTTTGGGTTTGCTAATATTCTCTATTGCATATTTCTATTTTTTGATTTTTTATTGATTTTTTATTCTGTCTTTGTTATTACCTTCTTCCTATTTTCTTAGGTTTTACTTTTCTCTCCTTTTTAAAATTTCTAATTGCAGAAGCTTATGATATTAATTTTGTACCCTTCTTTTTAACATAAACACTTAAAGCTATAAACTTTCTCCCAAGCACTATATTAGCTGCACCTAGAAAGAGTACGGGGGGATGGCTCATCTCTGTGATGTGTCGGACTTCAGCTGGGAGATCTTGAAAGCTGGAGGTATCTAGATGGTGGGTGATGGGAATCATTTGGAGGCATCTTTGTTCATATGCCTTATGGTTGATATTGGATATCAGCTGGGACTTCCGCTAAGACTGTTGGTCAGAACACCTACACATGCCCTCTCCAGGTGCCTGAGCTCCATCACAGCATGGTGACCTTGGGATTCTTATGTGGTGGCCCAGTTTTCCAAGATAATCAGACAAAACTTGCATCACCTTTTCTATCTAACTTCTGAAGTCACATTGCTTCATTTCTACCATGTTCTATTGTTCAAAAAGTCACTACTTTTGGCCCAAATTCAAGAATAACAGACATAGACCCCTCCTCTTGATATTGAAATGTCCTAGAATTTGTGGACGTGTTTTAAAACCTCCACAGTGCTATGTTGTCAGAGTATAACATTGACAATATTATAAAATCTCCAAATGTTATATTTTCTACATTAAATTGCCACATTTATTTTAAGGAAATCAAGGGAAAAGATCTTTTATATTTACTCAAATAGTTATCATTTCTGGCATTCTTTATTCTTTCCTGAAGACTCAAATTTCCATCTGGCATCACTTCCTTCAACCTAAGAAATTTCCACTGGCGTCTTTCGTAGTACAGTTCTCCTGGTGATGAATTCTTCTTTTTTTTGTATGCTGTATGACAGGGGTCACGTTTCATTATTTTTCCATGTGAGTATCCCTTATTGCAGCACCATTTGTTGAGTTTTTGCTTGTTTTGTTTTTCATTTGCTTGTTTGGGAAGTGCATGGGCTGGGAATCGAACCTGTGTCTCTGGCATGGCAGACTAGAATTCTACCACTGAACGACCCTTGCACCCTCTTCACCTTCATTCTTGAAGAATATTTTCAGTGGATATATAATTAAATATTCACTTTTTTTTTTCTTTCAGCACTTGAAAGATGCTTTTCCACAGTCCTCTGAATTCTCTAGATTCTGATGAGAAAACTGTAAACATTCAAATCATTATTTCCCTCTGGAGTAAGTTTTAATTTTTTTTCCACTCTGGCTTTTTAAAAAAATATATCTTAATTATGGGCCTTCAGCTGTTTGACTATGATATATTTATACTAACTGGGGTTTGCTGAGTTTCTTGAATCTTAAATTTATGTATTTTACCAAATTTTGGGAAAATTCAGCATTGTATCTTCAAATATTTTTTTTTCTGTTCCATTCTTTCTCTTGTCTCTTTCTGGGAGTCTGTATGCTGGACCTGAGACCCGTTCTTTCTTTTTTCCTTTCAAATTTTAACTCTTTATTCTTTAGATTGAATAATTTCTATTGATCTATATCCAACTTTACTGAATCTTTTCTCCATTATCTCCAATGAGATATTCTATTTATCAGCAGTAGACTCTCCATTTGGTTCTTTTTTTCAGTCGTTATTTCCCTGCTAAGATTTTATATCTTTTTGTTTATGATGAACAAATTTTATTTTATGTCATTGGACATTGTTATAACAGCTACTTTAAAATACAGGTCTGGTAATGCTCACATAGGAGTCATAGTGTGGTCAGTCTCAATGATTATTTTCTCTTGAGAATGGGTCATATTTTTCTGTTCTTTCATATGTCAAGTATTTTGGATTATGTACTGGACATTGTAAACATTATGTTATGGAAACTATGGATTTGGCCATGTTTCTCTAGAGAGTTTTGATTGTTTTTAGTTTTCAATTTCTTTTTTAATCGGACAATTAGCTTTATTGAAATTGAACTTCAAACTTCATCTTACCTGCAGCAGGTGGAATTTTAAGTCTCAGTTCCATTCTTTTAGCCTTACCTGGGCTTCTTAGAGTCTGCCCCATGCCTGCATGGTTCTGAGGGTAATCAGAGATTTGAGTGTGCATCAGAATTAGTGACTCCTTCATTCTGGTCTCTCCATTCTGAGATTTCTCCCCTCACTTTCAGTGTCTGTGTTGACCAAAATTTTTAAAAGTCAATGGGTTTCTATTAGAGCTTTAGCCACCAAGTATAGCTCAGACAATAGCCTGAAGAGGCTAAGATGGTAAATAAGGAATTTACCCATTTTTCTCATTTCCTTCAAAGGTCAATTCCCCTCCAGAATCTGCCTGCTTTGTGTAGCTCTCCAACGTCTCAGGTGGTTGTTTTTATATTTTGTCTCGAATTTGTCAGTTACCTGCTGGAGAATTACATTGATAGGAACTACTCTGTCATGACTGGTAAGGGAACTCTCCTAGTGACCTTTTAATATTTTCATATGATTTTCCCAATCGTATCTTGAGCTAATCAAGGGAGGAATCTGTGACATACATAGTCTGAGTTCCCTTAGCTTTCAAGAGCCAGTGGATAACAATAAAATTATGTTCATACTAAAAATACAAACTGTTATGGCTCCTGCCCTTGCCTACCTAAAGAAGGACCTCCAGCTATTCCCAGCCCCTTCAAACCTGTGTTAGTTATTCTGGGAATCCCCAGGAAGTCTCATATAAACCTATGTGCTGTCCTTTCATGTTCTTTCTCTCCAGTCTCTTTATTGACTCCTCTGCTCATGGCTGCTGGAGAGTGACTCAAGCCTCCCTGTCCTACTGATGCTGGTGCCCACTGAGAGTCACCAGGTCTGTGCCAATGCTATAGCCTCAGGACTTCCAAAGGGCCACCTTTCATAATACCAAACTACACTGTGTTTCCTGGAGTCTACAACATATCTAAGCTCCAAGAGAAATGGGAAGATTGTCTTTCTATCCCACAATGTGTTGTGCGGTGTCCCCCAGACTCCATAACCAAACTGCTTGTGATTTCATATCTCCCAGGGTCCTTCGTGTGAACCAGTCTTTCCACCTCTGCCTGTAGCCCCACTTTCCATGAGGCTCAGGCAGACGTCATAGGGCCAGGCAGGAGAAAACCCACCAAGCTCTCCCCTTGAGCCCCTCCTTTCACAGCAAGCGAAATCATGGATGTAGCCACCTGCAGACTGCTGGCCTTCAATTCAACAAACATACCCTAAATATTTGAATACCATTGCTAGAGATTATTTAAATTCACACCATCATTTCCTTTGTTGCATATCTCTATGTATCTTCTCTTTGCTTCATTTGTCTACCTTAAATGACACTGGTTGTTCAGTGTTTGTTGAGCTTTCCAGGAGCCCAAAGAGAATCCCACCTGTGCCTCTTTTATCTGCTGACCCTGTGATTGCCTCTCCCAGTTAGGGCATGGGCAGATGAAGGATTGACTGCTGGCTCTATTGTTCTGTCAAGATTTTGTCCTGTAGTTTAGATTGCTATCTGGATCCTTTTCCCCAAAAAGTTTGCAAGGGATGCCCAAGACCTGCAGAGTACAGTCCAAACTCCAAAGCCTGGATGCTTCCAGGATCCAGCCACCCCTTGCTTCTCCAGAGTCACCTTTCACCTAGTGAATGTTCAGAGGTTCCACGAGGGAGTTCACTGCTGAGGAACATGCATGGGACATGGGACATGTCAGGGAATAAGACCCATTCTCTCAGCATTCCCTCCTGAGCATGACAAGCCACACCTAGTGTTCCTGAGAACTTCATTTGTGTCAGCACTTTGAAAGTGTTGCATTCTGAAGAGCAGCTTAAGTATGTCACTTGTCATCTGGTGATTTTCTGCAGGCAAAGATGCTCACCTGATGTGTCAAACTGTGGTTTCTGGCTTTTACTCAAATTGAAATAAGCAGAAAAAGGGAAACAATGTATAAAACTATAAAGGCAACCACCAATGACGTGGGTTACTCTCCATCTTCAGAAGAAGAGTTTGAGACCCTTTCTGGGCAAGTGGCAGAAGTCACAGAACAAGCAGTATATGTGGAAGGGGCCTCCTTGAGGACCAATAATCAAATACCACTGATGCTTATATAAAGTTGGTTTATTCCAGTATCAGCCAAGCTTCTGGATTACTCTTGTAGGGCTTCCAGGCTCCAGCCCTAGGGCACTCGCTTGAGCACCTCTTTCTGTGTAAGATGCCATTTCCCTTCTTCCTTACCTTTTGGAATTGGACTCATCATTCAAAACCCTGTTTTCACACTTCCTGCTCCAGAAAGCTTTCCCTTATTCCCCTCTCAGAAATTTCCTTTTCCTTCCATCACTGCCAGAGGGAGTTTGCTCATCTCCCATTTTAGTAAATCTAATGGCCATAAATAGTGGATCTGGAGATGGACTTGTATTTGTATTCTGGGCCCACTGTATGTTAGCTTTGAGATGCTGGCTCAATTACTTAACCTCTCTAAGCCTCTGTTTACTCATCTGTAAGATGGGGTTAATACTGGGAACTTCCTGATAGGTGGTTGAGGGAATTCAATGAGGTGACACATGTAAAGCTCTCTCACATATTAGGCCAACAGATGTCAGTGGATTTGGTGATGATCATCTCTCTCTCTGAACTGTATAACCTCCTAGAATAAAGAAATTGTGTCTAATTTCTATATCCCAAGAACCTAGCTTGAACCTGGCACATAACAAGCACTCCGTAAATGTCTTTTAAAATGCAAAATGAAATTGAACCAGACCTCAAAACTGGCACAAAAACACTTTTCTTTCTCCACATTGTAAAGGCCAACAATTTCTGTAGTTACCCAGAAATGTAGGCATTCTATCAGAATATATGTTTCAGAGTTATCTTCCTTGCATCTCGTTGAGTTCCTGTGGTTGTCTGTGACAGGATGCAGGCTGTGGTGGCCTGGGAGTTTTTGCCCCTGATTTGGAAGCTGGTTCTGCTCTGCTTGTTAAACACTTTCCCACTGTGCACACTGGTGACTGGGTGGAGAAAGGACCCAAGGCCATTTCATGCAACTGAATATATCGGTCCAGAGGGAACTGGCTGACTGTGCTTTCCCATTCTTGGCACTTGCACACAGAAATGCTTGATCTGGAATGCCCAGGGGAGCTGCGGGCCTAGAACAATGGTGAATGATTTATTTGGTAAAGTGCACTTGAGTTCCAAAGTGTTGCTAAAAAGCCTGTTAAATAGCTATCCTCCCTCCTCAGTTTCAGCCAGTAGTTTCCAGAAACATCCAGAAAGAATTTCATTTAGTTTACTTGAATTTTCAAAGTGCTATTTTATCTCTGCCTTCAATCTTCCCAGCGCTTGGTTAATTATCACCCTGCCTATCAACCTTTTAACCATGGGTGACCAATGTTATGTAAATTAAAAAATTTAATTTAAAAATTCAAAAGGTTAAAAATGATAAAAGTTAATTGGAAATGAGTCTGAATCTATTCTGTATTCGAATAATATTTTCCCACATTCTGCCGCACCATGTGGATGCCATGTCTAAAGGTCTATATGGACATGTCCTCTCTCGTGGGTTTGCCTAGGGGTTCCTAACACTCCAGAGAAACATTACTCTACATCCCAGCATCCCATTGTTATCAAATCAACATGAACTAAACAAATTCTTTCCTCAGAGCATAAGTTTTCAGTAAAAACAAAATAAAGACTCATGAAGCACTTGCTTCCTTAAAATGAATAGGCACAAGCTAGGGCTTAATATATACCTCGTAAAGCAATGGGGCATATTTTGCATGCATTCTTTTTTTTAAACAAAATTGCATTCATAATTTATATGCTGTGGTAGTTAGATTCAGTTGTCAATTGGCCAGGTGAAGGTGCCTAGTTATGTTGCTGTGGACAGGAGCCAATGGTATGCAAATCTCATCTGTTGCTCATTACATTTGCAGCTAGCTAAGAGGCATGCCTGCTGCAATGAATGATGTTTGATTTAATTGGCTGGTGCTTAAAAGAGAGAGCTCAACTAGCACAGCCCAAGCAGCTCAGCATACCTCATCTCGGCACTCGCAGCTCAGCCCAGGCCCTTGGAGATGCAGAAAGAAAACACCCCAGGGAAATTTGTTGGAACCCAGAGGCCTTGAGAAGGCCAACAGAGATCACCCTGAGCCTTTCCACGTAAGAAAACCTCAGATGAAAGTTAGCTGCCTTTCCTCTGAAGAACTAACAAAATAAATCCCTTTTAATTAAAAGCAAATCCATCTCTGCTGTGTTGCATTCCTGGCAGCTAGCTAACTAGAACATATGCTGTTTTGTAACTTTCTCTGGCAAATACAATATATGGTGAGCATTTTCTTATGTCATTAAATATTCTGCTCCAAAGTCATTTTTAAAGATTATACTATATTTCATTGAATCATTGAACCATAATTTATTTATCCAAAATAACATTGCCTGGTGTTGAGAACAGCCGTGTCTTAACAAAATTCATTAATTCATTTGCCAGACATCCGTGTGGCAGAAACACAGATTTTTTTCAGTTCAGTAGAAAAGATAATCCCAAAGTTATTGCTTCATTGGACAGCAACCAACTTTGTATCTAACCCACCAATCTTTCCCTAAACTTTAAAAAATTTTAATTTATACATATTGAGTTCTTCACATACTTTTTGAACCAGTTTTACTACCTGGTTCCCTCATTAATTAGTTAGATACATCTTTCTATATTTTTATAAAAATCATGTTTTTGGCTTTTTGAAAGTTATCCTGGGATGGTGCTCAGGGTCAGGGTAGGCACAGATATCATTTCTTTTTTTCTTGTTTGATTCTCTCAATAATCTTGGAAATTGACTTCCTTACCCCAGTTCTACCAATAAAGAAATAGGCTCACAGAGGCACAGTAGCTTGCTCAAGTTGCCTTGGGGAGTATGATGTAAAATGTGGATAGTGCAGGAGAATGTGAAAATAAAGCCTTTTATGGTCTCGGGGACTACTATTTATTTTTGTTTAATAACAGCTGAATTTTTAATGCCAAACTCACATCCCTCCCCCGCTCTCTCCACCAGCTCTGAGCTTGCCCTGTTGGCCCTATCTCTAGTTGCATGGGTCCCTTGTCTCGCCACCACTCCGCGTGGTAACTTTCTGCCTAGTCCCTGAAAAGTCCATTCATTGGATGACTGACACCGAGTCCTTCGAGGGTCTCTGAAGGCTGTGACACCGTTCATGGGTTCCAGAGTTGGCCTGAGCCACCATCCTTTCCCCGTATCCTCCTCCCTCTATGCCCCTTGCAAAGGCTGAGACTTTGGACCCAATGAATTAGCCAGTAGGGGCGGAGAAGCTACCATCTGTTCCCCTGTGAGGACCGCCCCCACCCGGAATCTCCTGCACCCCAAGGTCACTGGGGACTCAGCTTGGCAGGGAGGGCCCCTGGTGATCCTCCAGCCACTGCTCCCAGGGGAGCTCCATCAGCCCCGGAAGCCTCTTGGAGCAGTGTCTGCCCACTTGGGCAAATCTCCCACTTCAACCATTGACGCCAGCCAGGGGGCAGATTGAAAGTGGGAGCTCCTTCTAACAATGTGACTTTGCTCTCCCAAATGGAGTTCTCTTGATTATTTTATAGGAACAATAAGTTTTGTTTGTAAAAACTGAAACCGAAAGGTATAAAAACTGGAATGCTTTCTGCCACTCATTCATTTTCCCACTCTTTACAGATAATCTGAGATAGTGTCTGAGTTTGTAATATATTCCTTGAGATGCGTGTGTGTACACATTTAAATGGAATCAGATGAAATTTCCCATTCTGTAATCATCCCGCTTCACTCAATACTGTGGTATAGATGTTATTTTGTGTGATCACATTTCTTCCTCTTTTACACTGCATAGCCTTCCGCTGTATGAGTGGTTCCATAACTTATCATTAATAAATCCCCCATTGATGGGCACTGAGGTTGTGTCCAGAGATATGCCATGACAAGCAATGCTGTGATCCTGAGCAAGGCGAAATGTACTGGAGTTCAATGTCAACCTTTCATATGAAGCCTTCCTCACCCCAACGGTCATACTTGCTAGCACCGTTTCTCTCCGGCTTCTGGGGCAGCCGATGCTGAGCCAGGGGCTGAAATACCGCTGGATGGCTGTCATGGCCTCTGCTATATGGGCAGCACTGACCCTAGGGAGTTTCAGTAGCTCCCTGCAGTCTTACCTGCCAGTGTGAGAAGCCAGGATTTGAAGCCCAGTCTGCCTAGTTCTAGAACCACCTACTTCCTGACATGCTCTTTTCTGTGGAGGGGCCTCAGAGGGATCTGTGGGGGCAAGGAAGCAGCCTGGGCTCTGGGCCGAGGCCACAGGCAGCTCACTCACCTACTAGGTATTCCTCTTCCACCCTCTACCTGGCCCATCCGGCCCCAGGCATCCACCTTCCTCCGTTCTAGCCCAGCCGACCTCTCCCAGTCTGCCAAATCCTAGTTTAGGATGCTTCATGTTAAATGTGTTCAGTTCCCAAAGCCCTGCTTCTGGATGCTCTGGGATGCTTTCCCTGTCGGAACTCACTTCCCAGCTCTGAGAGTTTTACACTCAAACACTTCAGGTACGGAGGACAATTATAATTCTCTCCAAGGCATGAGTGGACTGTATTGTCTGGAAGAAGTAGAAATGCTGATTTCGATTGCAGGAAAAAATATCGTTCCTTCGGGAAACTGACTTATTCCACAAGAGTCTTCCTCATCACCGGGCTTTCAGGTGCAGAGAACATCAGATGATGCAGGATTTCCCACATTAATATGTCAAAGATTTTCCATGAAGCTTTATCTTGAAATCAGAATCCTCTCTGCTTCATTTTGAGATTTTCTCCAAGAAAAGCTATCATTGTTTTGTGTGTGTGACGTCTAGAAAAAAAATAGTCAGGGTGGTGGTGGTGGGGAGGAGTGGGGTGGGTGGGTAGAAAATTGAAACTCAAGTTGCAAAATGATTCAGGATTTTTCATCAATTAGAAAATTGCATGATGTCCTCAAGCTGAGTTTTAATAATCATCTCGTGCAGTCTAAGGAGACAATTGTTCTTGAAAGCTGCCTGGAATTGGGAGGAACCCATCCCCTTTGTGAGCAGTGTGGGGTGTGGGGCCCACAGGTTTCTTATCCCCACCCCCAGGTCCTTCTGGAGACTTGCTGGGTATCTAAGCTGGGACCATCAGGGTATTCAATTTTCCAACCCAGGGAAGGCATTGGTAAAGACTCTGCCAATCAAAGAGTACATAGGCCCTCCCAGGAGACCACGTTGGCCTTGTGAAGGATAGGTCTGGGTGTCTTTTCCACCAGCAGATCCTGGGGGTCCCTCTCTCTGGAGACTAGGACCAGATGACTGACAACATGCTCCAGAGGGGGCAAGAAGCAGAGCCCAGGGGAGAGGCAGTGAGGGAGGGTTAAAGAGAAGAAAGATGGGCTCAGGTCTCTGGTGTCTACAGTGGGGTGGCCTGGCAGGGCAGTCCCCAAGAGCAATCTGGAGACACTTGCATGAATTATGGAGCTAGAGGGAGGTGAGTTGAATAGCATGAAAGAGCTAATTCTGACCCACCCCAACCTCTTGTGGATTTTATGGGTTAGAAGATCTGATTTGAAGCCAAAGTGAAGAAGCATCACCTTTGTACGTTCTTCTGTACTCTGTGTGTATGTGTGTGTATACTTGGGTATGCTGACATAAAGTTGCTTAGTAGTGAATGCCCACCCCAGCCCTCAGATCTCACAAAAGAAGGCTTAGTGCTGGGGTTCCAGGTAGAACTTAACTCTGCCATCCCACTGGGCCTGAGGCAGATGGCAGTCTAAGAGGAATGAAAGGGTGCTGGGACATGGGAAGTCTTACCCAGAGTCTGCTCTGAAAGGAGTCCAGGAACAGGTCTGGGCCTCTCTCTTAGTTTACTGGGATGCTATCACAACACAATGGCTGGGATTAAACAGCAGGGGTTTTTGTGGCTCATGGTTTCAGAGGCTGGAAGTCCAAAATCAAGGTGTCAGCCAGGCTATTCTTTCTCCCCAAAGTCTGCGGGCTTTGCTGCAGATGTTGGGGTTCCTTGGCCCACATCTCTGCCTCTTGTCACATGGGGGGTGCTATCTCCTTGTGACTACTCTTCTAGTTTCCAGTGATTTCCCTCTGACTTCAGACTTCCTCTCCCTATGGCTTTCTCTCTATAAAGCATCCAGTAATCTGGATTAGAGCCCACCCTGATCTAGTTGGGCTACAACTAAATAAGATCTTAGAAGACCCTATTTACAAACAAGTGCACACTTTGACTCACTTTAACATATTTAAAGCTACAATTTACAAATGGGTTCACACTTACAGGAATGTGAGTTAAGATTAAGAACATGTTCGTGCTGGGATACGTCATTCAGTCTGCCACAGCCTCCAAGCCACACATCCAAAAGCCCTGGGCCAAGACCAAGGGGTGGACGAGGCTGACCTGGAGGCAAATCCAGAGGCAGGTCGACCACAGGTCATGATGGAATCATATGAACATCCAGAGACCCGGCTGACCCAGGAAGAGGTAGAATAGAGGCAGAAATGCTGGTTTCAAAGTGGGTCCTGCTCATCATTCTGTGCTCTTTCTGGAGGCATCACCCTTTATTTGGAATGTTAGCAAATCTTCTTAATTTGGCATTCTGTGACGTCAGGTGAGTAGCTTGAAAATGGCCATGGTGGGGATATTTATATCATGCCATCAGCAAACATCACAGATCAGGACATTTTTCTCCCAGAGAGCTGGTTGTTAAACAGTGGCAGTACGTGAGGTAGGAAACAAAGGGATTTAACAGACAACTCCCAATACCTGCAGTTGGGTTGCCACAGTGGGTCACCACAGTTTTGCCTCTGAGCCAATTCATGGCTTTTCAGGATACAAAGACTAGAACATTTGAACATTTGTGTACAAGTATTTGTGTATGTGTAAGTGTGTGTGTGAATGTGTAATATATTTCCCATTTTATATATGGAGAAAGTAAGCCTATACAACTGGTAAGTGATAAAACTATCCATTTCAACCCAGACCTGCTGGACTCCAACACTTGAGCTCTTTTCACTATACAAGATTGTCTTGAAATCAACTTTGATTGCGTGCTCGTGTTACTATATGATGACTGTATTTTCTCTGAACTCTTTTCTGTTGCTGTGACCTGAGGACATCCAGGTCACAGATATTTTGCCCTTAACAAAGATGGCCTCAGTTTACAGCATCAGCAGTAACCATGGCTGTGTCTATTTAACCACAAACTCATCTGGACTGGGATTTAGTCTTTTAAAAAATTTTCTCTGGTTTAAGGCAACTCTGTTATTTTATGAAGTGAAGAGTCTTGCCCAAGGACCCCAAAAGGTCACAGTTGGACTCCAAATCCTCCTTGGGCCCTGATTCCTAGGTTATTGTTATTTGTCCCTCTGCCATCACTTCCATCTAGTCTAACATTGCATTCCAAAGAGAGGTTGAAACAAGCGGCTTCTCCATAATTGTCCAGGAAAATTGGTTGAAAATCTATTTGCAGAAGGGTCTCCCCTTTGGAGATTCAGCCAGGGTGTGACGAATTTCCACACCCTGGTCTGTGCAACTGGACAAAGCCTGAGACGTTGACTTCCCCACCACTTTCCAGGCCACAGGAAACCTGGACAGCAGCCTCTGCCAACCTTTCAAGTGTCCATTTCCTCAAAACTCTGAGCTCCAGAGCACGGTTCTGCCTCCTGCTTTTGGCCAGATTCGTGCCTTCGCAGGAGACTGTCTCCTTATATGGTTATTTTTCTATGCCCTGGGCTGGTTCCCAAAATAGGGGCTTGAGAAGTATTTCATTCACTGAGGGAAGGGCGTCTTCCATAAAGAACGAAGATAGCCTCGGGTGGAATTGGGAAAAGGGAAGGCAGAGAAACAGTAGACCCTTGGGTTTGATCATTAAGGAAGGGACTTTTTGTCTAGTGCTGTGGACTTCAATCTCATTAAACAGATGTGGGGAAGGGGAGGGGCATCTCAGAGAGGCCATGTTATTTCCCTAAGAGTGGTTTGATGGATTGCGAAGGTTTTATTCTGTCTTGAAGAGATCCTAAAATGGTTTCTTCCCTTTCCTTCCCTTCCCTCCCATTCCTTTCCTCTTTCTTCCTTCCCTTCCTTTCTTTTCTTCCTTCTCTTCCTTTCTTTCTCTTTTTTCCTTCCCTTCCTTTCTCTCTCTTTCTTCCTTCCCTTCCCTTTCTTTCTTCCTTTCTCTCTCTCTTTCTTTTCTGTCTTTCTTCCCTCCCTCCCTCTCTTCTGTCCTTCCCTCCTTCCCTTCTTCCTTCTTTCCTTTCCTTTCCTTTTTTCAACTGAAGTGAAATTCATATAACATAAAATTAGCCATTTTAAGGTGAACAATTCAGTATAATTTCATATGTTCACATTGTTATGCAACCATAACTTCTATCTAGCTCCAAAATATTTCATCACCCCAAAAGAAACCCCATACCCATTAAGCAGTCATTCCCCATTCCCCCTACCTCTAGCCCCAGGTAATCACCAATTTGTATTCTGTCACTATGGATTTGCCTATTCCGGATATTTCATATAAATGGAATCATGCGATATGTGCCATCTGGTGTCTGGTTAATTCATGTAGCATGTTTTTGAGTTTCATCCATTTTGTAGGATGTATCATATTTTATTCCTCTTTTTGGCTGAATTTGTATGGATATACCACATTGTGTTTATCCATTCATCTGTTGAAGGACATTTGGTTTATTTCCATATTTTGGTTATTGGGAATAGTACCATTATGAACAATCATGTATGAGTATTTGCTTGACTGCATGTTTTCAATTCTTTGAGGTATACGCTTAAAAGTGGAATTGCCAGGTTATATGGTAACTCTATGTTTAACGTTTTGAGGAACCACCAAACTGCTTTACACAGCAGCTGCACCATTTTGCATTGTCACCAGAAATGTTGAAGGTTCCAATTTCTCCACACCCTTGAGACTTGTTTTTCTTTTTTAAAAAAAATTATAGCCATCTTAGTGGATGTGAAGTGGCATATCATTTGTGTCTTCAATTTGCATTTCCTTAATGACTAATGATGTTGAGCATCTTTTCATGCTTGTTGGCCACTTGTATACCTTCTTTGGAGAAATGTGTATTCCAGTCCTTTACCCATTTTTCAATTGGGTTAGTATTATTTTTAGCATCAGAGCTAAAAAGGGCTTTGGAGATCATGTATTGCCTGAATCAGTCCCCCATTCCCAGCCCCTCCCACTGAAGCTGGCTTTCCTGATGGGACTCGGCATGACCCACACAGCCTCATCTCCACAGGTTTGACCTGAGGATAAACCATGAGTCTGACTGGGCTTTGGCTCTAAGAGGTCCAGAGATAGTAGTCTATGGTCATATGATCTTTCCATGCTTCTCTTTCTCCTGTTTCCCAACTATCTTCTCTGGAACTTTTAATCCATGTTTTCTATCTTCCTTTCTATTCTTCCTTTCTGTACTCCCTGGACTCCACTGCAATCACCAAAGTGATCTACATATTGCTAATTTCAGTGAGTGCTTTTGAGAGTTCATTCTGTACAACCTCTCTGCAGCATTTGAAGCTGCTTGCCATTCCTCTTTAAAAATGCTTTCCTTTGCATTTCCTAACCCTCTTTCCTCCCCTAACCCCACACTTCTGTTGTGTTTTCCCTCAGACTCTTTTGCCAGTTTTTCTTCTCATATCCAACTCTTAAATGTTGTAGTGCCTCACTATTTTGTCCTGGGCTTTCCTCTCACATCTACATTTTGCACATAGCAGATAATGACCACTAACCAGCTAATAAAACCCGAATTTCTATCAGAAATTAAGAACTCTCTCTGGGTAGTAGGTCTACATAGTCAAAAGCCTGTGGATACACATTTCCCTTGACTATCTTACTTGTACCTTAAATTCATCATGCCCAAAGCTGAAACCTGAGTCCTCCTCTCCAAATTTGCATCTTTTCCTGGACTCCCTTATGTTGAGTTCTAAGTGCATCGATTGTGACCATAAGTCCCAGGCCTGGCCATGGCCTCTTATCAGTCCTTTCTAGGTATTAGGATACCTAATTTACCTAACAGTAAAACCAATAGCTGAGCCAATCGAAGCACTATTTGTATAAAGGATTAACCCTTTTGTTTGCTAGTTTGCATATACCTAGTCTCAGCAAGGACTTGACCAGCAGCATACCTAGGGGCCCAATCCCAGGAAGGGGGTGTCCACTAAGAGTGGAGAACTCTGAAGTTTCATAGCTCGGTGATTCTGGCTCCCACCACAGGGAGCAAGGTTAAAGACAAATCTCTGGCTAGTCCTAAGACACCCCTTATACCAGATACAATCCATAGTTGGCAAGAAAGAGCATCCATAACTATTAGACCATGAATGGACTCTCACAGACACCCACCAAGGTGTCTACCCCTTCCCAAAGGAATGTGTGTATGTGTGTGTTTTTGTGCGGTGTGCATCAATAGGAAGCTTTGGTTTAGATAGATTGAATAATTCTATATTGGATGTTTTTCTATTGAATAATAAATACAGGTAAGTTGAAAAAACTATTTTTCAATTTCTACTAACTCCATCAAAGCCAGTGGAGTGATCGTAATTTGCAGTCCACTGAAGGTCTTAGATGCCCCTCTTCTTCCCTCTCTCCCCCAAGTCTCCACTCTTATTTGGCACCAAACTCAGTAAATGGCCTCACCATCTGCCTGGTTGCTTAAGCCTGAGCACTAGAGCCCCTGCTGACCCCCCAAATTCATATACTATTTCCGATCAATCACCAAGTCTGCTAATGCTGCTTCTACAACGTTTTGAAAATTCATCTCTGGAATCAGACTGCCAGGGTGTGAAAACTGGCTCAGCCACTACTAATTGCTTATTAGTAAGTGGTGGTAAGTATGTTCCTCAACCTTTCTATGACTCAATTCCCTATCTGCAATATGAGAATATAGCACATAAGCTGCTGTCTGGAATATCTACTAACAATATCCCTTTTCTCTCTAGTGTCCTGGTTTGGATGATAAATTGTATGGTTAACCTAACTGAGGTGGGCACTGTGTGATTCCCTCTTCAGGCCAATGTACCACCCTCAACTGTTGGGAATATCAGATGCTGATGGCCCACAGCTGCATCTCTCTCTGGAAATTGCCCTCTGCCTCAGGGAACTGCATCACACTGGTCACACCCCATCCCAGGCACTGGCCTATACTTAACGACTGGCTGATTAGGGGTACAGAGATCTAGCCCATTGGCCTCAACTTGGCACAATTCTGTAGGATCTTTCCCACTTCATATCTATCCCACAAGATTGTCTGAAGTCTCATAGCCACATATCGTGGATCGACTTCTCTCTCTGCCCAATTCTGCTTTCCTTACTTCCTTACTATTGTGTCTCTTGAGAGCTTTCCACAATAACCCTTCTAAACCCAATTCTCCATCTCAGATCTCCTCTTTCTAGGGAACCAAATTTAGATGCCAACCATAATGATCTTGGTGAGGATTTCTCTTCCAAACTGGACTGTGAGTTCCTTGAAGGCAGGGCTCATGTCTTATTTACCACCTTGGCATTAGTCATTGGCATATATGAAGCCTGTCCCATGTTGGTCAAAATGCCTGGATTAAAATGGGTGGGCAAGCTGTTTATTAAGCTAGCAATATGGCAAATTGGGCAAGTTGGAGACCTAAGTATGGTGGTTATTTCCTCTTTCTTCTCCACCAAGAAAGGTGGGCTGAATCAGGGTACACACCTAAAGGTTATCCCTAAGTAGGAGCTGCAACAGCAAGCCAAGACAGATCTTGCAAGAGTGAAGGTGTCTTGATGATATGGGGTTGTTTATCAGTTATGATGCTTTTGGTTATATTAATAAAACACCAACTCAAAGGAGTTTAAGGGCATTTATCACTTCATATAACAAGAAATCTTGAGAAAGGGTAGTTGGAGGATTTGTTGCCTAGTGACTCAGTGATAAGGATCCACCTTTTTCCATCTTGCTGTCCTGCCAGCTTTGGCATATTGGCTTTTGACCTTAGGTGTGTCTTGTCAAGGTTATGAGATGTCAGTCAAAACTCCAAGCATCACATTCTCCTCCAAACACATCCAGAGGTTGAAAAAAAAGGCAGTTTTTTTTTTTTCCTCAATCATCTCTTTCTACTTAGGAGAAAAAAAATTCCCCTTAGGTCTCCTTGATCAATGTTAGGTCACATGCCCAAACACTAGCTTCAGGAAGGTCAGAAAAGTATTTGATACTTTTAACTTCTCTGGCAGAAGGTAGGCTCTTCCAGAAAGAAAGAAGAAATAGCTGCTGAGTTGACTATCAGTAGATCATCACAGTTGATAGCAGGAATGCTGGTCCCAGGTGACTCGAGGGAGCAAGGACTTCAGTAGGAGACTCAGAACAGTATCAGAATTTACTGGAGGTTGGCATGAATATGTTTCTTGTTCTTGCTGTCTGGTTTAATATCTTTATGGGCTAATGTTATGGTAGATTGGGCAAGTGGAAAGCTTAGTGCTATACACACATATAAGATCTGATTTCTAGAATCATGACATAGGGCAAATCTTGTGCACAGGAACAAGGGAAGGGTATGTTTGGTAGATTAAAGATGGCTCTAGATTCTTTGTTACTCCTGCCATTGAGAGGAGGAGTCAGTTTCTCCTCCCCTTGAATCTGATCTGGCCTTAGTCACTTGCTTAACCAATGCATGGTGGAAGTGATGCTATGCTAGTTCTGAGACTAACCTTTAAACGTACTAGATATTTCTCCCTTACCCTCTTGGATGCCCAAGCTGTTAGGTGAGCAGCCCAACCACCCTGAGGCCACCATGCTGTGGTGGTTATGTGTGTACTTATAGAAATACCATATGTGGATGGGCCCAACCTCCAAAGTGTCAACTATGTAAGTAAAGTTGTCTTGGACCTCCAGACCTGTTTATTCACCAGCTAAATACCATTTGGTAACTTTCATTGACATCACATGGAATTGAAGAATCACCATTTGAGCCCTACTTGAGTCCCTAGCTCAAAAAATAATGAGATATAAAATTATTGTTGTTTTAAGCCACTGAGTTTTGGGTAGTTTGTTATACAGAAATGGATGATCATGAAACAGAGTACCAAGTCCAGGCTACTGACTAGACCTGTGTCTCTGATTGAGAGCTCCTTCCATGCCCAGCCATAGATATTCACAGAGTCTGAGACAAGTTTCAGGGTGCAGATGGAGGCTAAGTGGGTTCAGTTGTGGGGATTGAACTAATATAGGGACAGATGGCAAGTGGCCATCAAGGCCAAAGTGCCTGAAATAGCCTTCTTATTGAAATGAGTCAAGGTGTTGAATGTTCAGTAAAATGCAAATGGTGGTGGAGGTAGCACAGGAGGCCATTTTCAGTTGTTAATAGTTACACATTTCATCTTTCCTTTAGGAACTTTATGTGACTTAGTCTACAACTATTATTGAATTGTTTATTTCTCTCTTCAATTCTGTTAGTTTCTGTTTAATATATTTTGAGAGCTTATGTTGTTAGGAGCACATATGTTTACAATCATTGTGACTTCTTGATGGATTGACCCTTTATCATTGTAAATTGTCCTTCTTTGCCTCTACTGAAAATTTTGTCTTAAAGTCTATTTTGTCTGATGTTAATATAGGTATCCCAACTGTCTTTTGGTTACTGTGTGCAATGTATGTATTTTTCTATCATTTTACTTTTTGTTTTGTTTTGTTTGGGTGCATGGTCCAGGAATTGACCCTGATCCCCTACATGGAAGGCAAGCATTCTACCACTGAACCACTACATTCTCCTTCTATGAAATTGTGTATTATAATTAATTCATGTAAGTGAGATCATACAATATTGGCCCTTTTCTGTATGGCTTATTTCACAGAACATAATGTCCTCAAGGTTCAGTCAAGTTTTTGCATGGGCCAGGACTTCATTTCTTTTTAATATTGAATAATATTCCATTGTATGTATATACCACATTTTGTTAATACATTCATTAGTTGATGGACACCTGGGCTGCTTTTATCTTTTGACAATTGTGAATAATGCTGCTATGAACATCTGTATGCAAATATCTGTTGAGTCTCTGCTTTCAGTTCTTTTGGATATATTTCTAGTAGAGGTATTTCCAGATCATATTGTAATTCTATACTTAGCTGTCTGAGGAACTGCCAAACTGTCTTCCACAGTGGCTGCACCATTCTACCTTCCCACCAGCAATGAATAAGTATTCCTATTTCTCCAGATCTTCTCCAACATTTGTAATTTTCTTTCTTTTTTTTAATGGTAGCTAATAGTGAGTGTGGAATAGTATCTCATTGTGGTTTTGGTATGCATATCTCTAAGAGTTGAATATGTTGAGCATTTTTTTCATGGGCTTTGTAGCCATTTTTAAATCCTCTTTGGAGAAATGTCTATTTAAGTCTTTTGCCCATTTTTAACTGGATTGTTTGTCTCCTTATTGTTGAGTTGAAGGATCTCTTCATATATTCCGGATAGTAAACCCTTATCAGAGATGTGGTTTCCAAATATTTTCTCCCATTGAGTAGGTTGTCTTTTCACTTTCATGATAAAGTCCTTTGATGAAGAAAAGTTTTAAATTTTGATGAGGGCCTATTTATCTATTTTACCTTATGTTGTTTGTGCTTTGGGTGCAAAATCTAAGAAACCATTGTTTAACACTAAATCCTGAAGATGTTTTCCTACATTTTCTTCTAGGAATTTTATAACCTTAGTTTTTATTTTTAGGTCTTTGATTCATTTTAAGTTAATTTTTGTATATGGGATGAGATAGGGGTTGTCCTTCATTCATTTGCAAGTGGATATCCAGTTCTCCCAGCACCATTTATTTTTTTGTTTTGTTTTAAATGGGCAGGCACTGGGAATCGAATCTGGGTCTCCGGTATGGCAGGTGAGAATTCTGCCACTGAGTCAGTGTTGCACCACCCCCCAGCACCATTTTTGAAAAGTCTATCCTTTACCAACTGGCAGCTTTTCAAAAATAAATTAGCCATAAGTGATAAAATGCTCCTGAGGGAGACCCTGGTTCAATTCCCAGTGCATGCACTCCCCACCAAAAAATAATAAAAAATAATTAGCCATAGATGTAAGGGTCTATTTCTGAGCTTTTATTTTGATTCCATTCATCTATCTGTCAATCCTTGGCCAGCACCATGCTGTTTTGACTGCTGTAGCTTTGTAATATGTTTTAAAATTAGGAAGTGTGATTCCCCAACTTTTGTTCTTTTTTTTTTTTCAATATGTTTTGGCTATTTGGGGCTCCTTCCCCTTCCAAATAAATTTGATAATTTGCTTTTCTATTTATTCAAAATAGGGTGTTGGAATTTTTATTGGGATTGTATTGAATCTATAAACTATTTTGGGTAGACTGACATCTTAATAATATTTAGTCTTTCAGTCAATGAGCATGGAATATCTTTCCATTTAAGTCTTCTTTGATTTTTTTTAAGTAAAGTTTTGTCATTTTTCCTTGTATAAGTATTCTACATCCTTACATCCTTCACATCCTAGTTAAATTTATTCCTAGTTTATTTTAGTTACTGTTGTAAATGGAATTTTTTCCTCAGCTTGGTCATTACTAATGTATAGAAACACTACTGATTTTTGCATGTTGATCTTGTGAGGTGAGGATATTTTAAATTTTATATTACCTGGATTTCATTGAGCTTCTTGGGTGTATAGATTAATGTTTTCCATTAAATTTGGGAAGTTTTCAACTATTATTTCTTTAAATATTTTTTCTGTCTCTTTCTCTTCTCCTTTTGGGGTTCTCCTTGGCATATGCTGGTATGCTTGATGATGTTCCTTAGATCTCTGAGGCTCTGTTTGTTTTTATTAATCCCTTTTTCATTCTGTTCTTAAGACTGGATACTCTTGATTGACCCATCTTCAAACTTACTGATTCTTTCTTCTGCCCATTCAAACTTCCTGTTGAGCTCCTCTAGTGAATATTCCATTTCAGTTATTGTACTTTTCAACTCCACAATTTCTTTTTTACTAAATAATTTCTATCTCTTTATTGACATTTTCTGTTTGGTGAGGCATTCTCATACTTATCTTTGGTCCTTCAGACATTGTTTCCTTTAGTTGTTTGTACATATTTAAAATAGTTGATTAAAAATCTTTTCTAACGATTTCAACTTTGAGCTTTCTCAGAGAAGGTTTCTATTGACTGCTTCTTTTTCCCTGTATATGGGCCACCTTTTGTTGTTTCTTTGCAGGTATCATACTTTTTTTGTTGAAAATTGAACATTTAAAATTAATATAATGTAACAATCCTGGAAATCAGGTTCTCCTGCCTGATTTGTGGTTTGTTTGTGGTTACTATTTGTTCAGTGAACTAATTCTATAAAATTGATATTCTAAGTCATGTGGGCCACTGAAGTTTTTGTTCATTTAGCTTAGTGCTTAGCTCATAATTGGAGAAAAAATTTGATTTAGATGTTTGGAGCCCAGTCTTCAATGAGGGGCTTTGTGTACACAACTACATGTTGGAACATGCAGGCAAGCAGCTTATACCTCTGCATGAAACTTTCCTTCCTACTATGCTCAAGATGCTCAAAAATGGCCATGGATAAGAGCATAGGGTCTTCTCAGGTCTTTCCTTAAACATGTGCACAGCTCTGTTTGTGTACACAGCCTGAGGCATACATGGAGCCTTCTAGATTTTCAGGTATGCTACAGCTTTTCAAAGTACCTTATGGATATCTCAGTCCAGTTTTTTCTTTTAAGATTTTTTGTTAGCTTACTGTTTGACTCAATTATTGTCCATTGCCTCAGGCAGCTGAGATATTCAATAATTGCCACTGGCTGCTTTGATAAATGACCACAGAGAAAAATCTGTTTGCACTAGGAAAGCGTTGAGTTAACCTGCAATAGAGTCTTCCAGGGAACCACCCACTACATTGGTTAAAAAATTTGCATTTCTCTGATATTGGGGTTTTGAAGGCACTCCAACCTCATTTTTCTTCCTCCAGTGGCTGCCAGGCTGCTGGTTTTCACTGTGATTGCTACCTGGTGGGTTTAAATACTATTGTGGAGCTACGGAGGGAGAAATGCAAATAGAACAAATTAAAGCACCACAAAGTCACTGTTCTTACCAAGTTTCAGCCCTTTTCTTGAATAAACACTCCCTGGGTTGCTGCAAGTGTTTGGTTAGTTTCCAGAGTTCTTAAAAAGTTGAATTGGACTATTTTTGCCAGTATTTTTGTTGCTTTTAGGGAGGAGAGAATGTTCAGAGGTCCACCCTTTTCCATTTTTGCTTACGTTATCCCCTTACATGATTTATAAGAAGAATCCCTTCTGAGCCCTGAAGTTGGACAATGCTAATGCAGAAAGGATAGGAAAAGTTCACCCTAAAGAGGAGATCTGGCTAAAGAGGGATTGCTGGATTCTGAGTGATTCTAGGGGACAAAAGGGGAGCACAAGGAAAGCCCATAAGGAGACAGATTTTATGCAAACTCCAAAGGACTTTCCAAGAGTGGAAGTTATCTCTTAGAATTTAAGTAGTGAATTCTTTGCATCTGGAAGAGTTTAGGCAGAAATTAGTAGATCTTTAGAAGGGATGAAGTGGAAGAGATTCCTGACTTGAATATAAGGTCTCCTTTAAAGAGCTAATGATTCTGTGATTTTTAGTTGGGCAAGGACAGGTACTTGGTCCCTTCTTTGAACACCCTGAGGCCAGATGTTTTCTAGGACTCAGAACTTTCCAGATTTTTAGAAAGAAAACACTTTGCATATCCCACATGTTTTAGTTTGCTAAAGCTGACAAAATGCAATATACCAGAAATAGACTAGCTTTTAACAATGGGGATTTAGTAGTTTACAAGTCTTCAGCCCTAAAGCCATAAAAATGATGAAATCAAGGCATCAACAGGATGGTAACTTCGTCCTGAAGAAAGTCTGCTATGATCCAGGACTCCTCTGTCACTTAGGAAGGCACATGGCAGCATCTCCTGCTCCGTCTCTCCTGGGTTTTATTGCTTTCAGCTTCTGCCTGTTCCATTTCTGGCTTTCTTTCTGAGCTTCTGTGCGTTTCTCTTTTAGCTTCTCTGAATTTCATCTCTCATAATCTCATAAGAGGAGTAAGACCCACCCAGGGCATACCTCAACTGAAATAACCTAATCAAAAGCCACCCCCCCACACATACACTATAGGTCTATACCCACAAGAATGAATTAATTTTAAGAATATGATTTTTTCTGTGGTACATGCAGCTTCAAACCATCATCCCATATATTATGTGGGATTTTGGAGCTATCTTGTAATAAAAAACTCTAATATTTCTGGATCAAATCATATGAAGTTGACAAATAAAAACCATGAATAGCCCCATGTCAGATTTTGCTGTGAAATAAATTCAGGTCAGGTCAGATTTTCTTGCCATAAATTGGAAAGCTTTTGGTTTTTAGTGTTTTCTGGACTTTGGTGTTGTGAATAATAGACTGTGGATCTGTATGTGAACTCTCACTGCATTTCATTAACTTGGAGACAAAAAGAGCAACAAACAATTTTTAAACTAAGGAACCTGAGACATCTTTAGATTTCTTGATAGGAAGAGAGAAACCAGTACCTGTGACAATGTTTTAGCTTTGACAAAAGTACTTCTGACACCACCACCCTGCCCTGTCCCACTCCCTGCACAGCTGTGTATCAAGTACATTCATTCCACACTTGCTTGAGCATCACTATCCCCTGCAGCTCTTGTTAAAAAAAAACCGACTCCTGGTCCCCACCCTGATCTACCGAAGAACCAGAACCTCCTAGAAAGGGCCTGGAAAGGTGCATTGTGCACAAACCCTCCAAGAGACTCTCACAAGCTGGTGAGTTTGTGAATCACTGCATCACTACATTTATTTTAGTGAGAAGGATCAATTCATTCAAATTTGGGGGTCCAACGGCCAATAACTCTCTTGAGTGCCATCACATTCTCTCTAGTTCTTGCAATTAAGCAGCTTTGGAGACAAAAACTCCCAGTTGTAATGGTTTCAATTTCTCTGCAGTCACTTCCTCCCTTTGTCGATACATATGTGCATATTTTCAGACTACCCATTTTTGTAGACCTGCACCTTGCCCCACTTCCTGAATTGGGCTAGCAGCTCTATTCCTGGAAGGAGCTGCAGAGTGCTTAGTGCATGATATTCTTCACCTCCCATTGTTGGGCTCCCTGGTAACATTCAAACCTGCACGCCCATTTATCAAGCTCGGTTCCATATGGGATTGTTTTGGCAACGATCTGATAATGTTTCTAAACTTGGGGACATTTTCCATGTGTTCTCTTACCCAAATCTTGAGATTGCTACACAGGAACTGGTAGCCTAGGCTATAGAGGGAAAGTCTTGTACCCTCCCCCTTTCCCCTGAAGCTGACCTTAGCTGCGCACAAATATCATGCCTGCATCCATTGAGGTGGGCTCTGAATCCCAAACAACTCATGGTAAACACACTGCTTGATGCTTTTCTGTCTCATTTTTACTAAAGGATGAAGAAATGTGGGGAACCAATTCAATATTTATTGGGGACATTCTCAGCCCCTCATACTGTCAAAACAAAGTTGATTTCTGTTTAGGGCTCAGGAAATAATCTATCACATTTGAAATCATTTCAGAAATACCTACAGCTCATAAGCTTCCTGCCCCTTCATTCTCCAATCGGTTGATTCTATAACCTTGCAGGGGGAGACAATAATGGATTCAAAGACATGAAATGCAATAAGTTCCATAAAATTAGGGCCCACATTTTGTTGTGGAAACAGTTGAGATTGGAGCCAAGCAGCTCAGTCATTTACTGGCTGTGTGACCTTAGAAAAGTCACTTAACTTCTCTGAACCTTGGCTTCTTTTTACATCAAATGGGGATAATAGTTATGATAGATGAAAACAGTCACAATCCTCCACCCCTTCACAAATACTCACCCTTTGCAATGTGCTTTGAGCTCCTCCTATGGCCCTGAATCTGGGTGAGACTTTTAACTTGTTTTCATAGAAGGATGAGTGCTGGTTCCAAACATAGGGTCAAGAAGCTTTGCATGCTTCTTCTTTCTTTCTTGGGACCCTGCCTACTACCACATGAGAAAATGTGGGCTGGTCTGCTAGAGGATGAGAGACAGGTGGATCAGCAATGGGTCACTTTAGTGGAGGCCATTCTAGATCATGCAGCCTCCAGTCAGCCCAGCAGCTGAATAGGGGCTTAACTGAGCCCCAAACTTCCCTGTAGATCATAGCACAAGTTGCTCACCTGCAGAGTAGCTAGCCAAATAAGTGGGTGTTGTTTTAAACCACTAGTTTTGGAGTGGTTTGTTATGTGACAAAAGCAAACTGATATAATACATTACCTTGCAGGGCTGTTGGGCAAAGATACTATACATAAAACACCTGGATCAATATATATTGGTGAAAGGAATTGTAAGAAGATGATGGAGTAGGAAGCTCTAGGAATCAGTCCCCCCCACCAGAACAATGATTAAATGACAGAGGCAGTCTGAATAAACTATTTCTAAACTCTGGAGTCCAATAGAATCCAGAGAAGAGTGGGAGGAAGAGGCTAGTAAAATGGTAAACATCAGTAAGTTGCTCTCTCCGTGTGGCACTTACTGTCAACATTCCCCATGCGTATAGCAGGCAGCAGTGGTGTCTGGCCCCTGGTGTAGCTTGCTGGTGCTAGAGAGGAACATAAAAATCCAGTTCACCAAGATTCATGGGGGTAGGAGTGGGAATCAATCTGACTGCTTTTGATCAGATACTTTGGAATGCTGGGACCCAACTCTGTGAGTGGTCATTGTTCAGCCCACCCTGGACACAGGCAGCAGAGGAGATGCTAAGACGGTATGCTTCCTGAGAGCTGTGGAGGACAGCTGAAGGGCTGGAATTGCTGGGCAGCAGCTGAGACAAGAAAAGCACAGCTTTGGGGAGCTGTGGAAGAAGTTCCTGGTACCCTTCCTGGTTTCAACCTCATCCCTCCCCCACAGCAAATTGGAGCCAGCTGGTATTCCCATTGTGGGTCCCTGGCCTTGTTCTGACTGGGAAAGACTGACTTGGGAAGCTCCTCTTTTGTATGTCTTCTCTCCCAAAATTTGCCATCCAAGTGAAAGGAAAAATCTTCCTTGAAAGAAGGAAAGCAGTGTAAGAAACAATTGAGGCAGGAAGCCTGAAGAAAAGGCTTTAAGTCCTGCAGTGGAAGACCATGGAGATGGGGAAGATCTGTCTCCTGGGAAATAGAGGGGTCATTCAAGCTCCTGTGAACAGGGAAATTCCTAAGACCACTAGCAAGTATCAGCCTAGGACAAGACACAGAACCAGAAAAGACAGGGAGGAACCTGCATGTTGCATTTGCCTGGGGCTGACCTTCCTGATAGGAGGGCTAAACTCTGATGGGCAGCACCAGCAAATGCAAAGCCAATATGCAAATATGGCAAAAGGTTTTCACTTTGTTTAGGCTTCCTTGGTTTTGTTAGCTCCTGACACTCAAGAAAATCTGTCATATTACCTGATGGATACAAACTCAAGAAACACACATCTCATGGAATAAATCCCAAAGTTAATGTTTTAAAATATTAAAATGTACAGTGTGCAGCAAAAAGATTTACAAGACAAAAAAAAAGAAACAGGGAATTATGGACCTTCCAAATGAAGAGGATAAAAATCCAGAAAATACCGACAAAGAAGATTAGAATGTGGACATATCAGGCAAAGGCTTTAAAAAAATGATCTTCAATATACTTAAGGAGGTGAAGAACAATACAGAGAAACAATGAAAGGATATCAGGAAAACAATGAATGAACAATATGAGAATCTCAAAAAAGAGGCAGAAAATTTTAAAAGGAATCAAACAGAACTACTGGGGTTAAAGACCACTGTGGAATGGGTTGTTACAACAGTGCATTACGGGAACACATGTTCAGGGCACAGCAGAAACTTGCAGCAGGTGATCTTACCATATAGAATAAAGAATGCAGAAAGGGAAAATCTCCTTGTCACTTACATAGTACAAAGTGTCCAAAAGAGGAGTGGGAGAACCCCCAATATTACTAGTGTCCTAGGATGACTGAAAACTGCCCTAGGTCAGGGTCAATAGATGGCAGCTCAGTATGCCACACTTCATGCCAGAGAAGAGACCAACATATTTTTTTTAGTGTGCTTTTATCTCCCTTGTGGAGAGGGAGTCCTGCCACTGAGAATTCCTGTTCTGATAAGCATTAGGAGCTGCTTATTCCTGGTTTCCAAGTTGAAGGTCTGGCAGGGCCTTTTCAAGAGACTTAACATCTCCCCAGGCTATGGAATGGCACACAATACAAAAGGATGTGGAAGTAGCAGAAGGTCAGAGGATGACTGTGTAGCATGCATTTGGACTTCCATGGAGAAGGAGATGTGGGTAAGTGAGGTCTCGGTGAGGCCCTTTAACAGATATTTGTGACACCTCTAATAACCACAACAACTGAAATAGAAAATTCCCAGGAGGGTTTCAATAGCAGACTGGACCTGGCAGAAGAAAGAATCAGTAAACTTGAAGACCAGGCAATTGAAATGAGTCAGGTTGAGGAACTGAAAGAAAAAGAATAAAAAGTGAAAATGGCCCAAAAGTCCTCTGATGACATTTTGGGAGTCCCAGAAGGAGACTAAAGAGAAAAAGGGGCAGAAATAATATTCAAAGAAATATGGAAAACTTCCCACTTAGCAAAAGACATGAATATGCACATCCAAGAAGCCCAGAGAATACCAAAAAGAATAAGTGTGAAGAAAAATGTACCCTACCACATACCATTCAAGATGTCAAATCCAAAGGACAAGGAGAGAATTCTGAAAACTGCAAAAGAAAAGCAACTTGTTATGGATAAGGGAGTCCCAATTAGGAGTGAAGATTTCTCATCAGAAACCATGGAGGCAAGAGGACATTGGGGTGAAATTCTTAAAGTTCTGAAAGAAAAAACATGCCAACCAATAATTTTCTATCTGGTAAGACTTTCTTTTACAAATGAGTGTTAGATCTTTGGTCATTTGATTTTTGACAAGGCCCCCAAATCCACTGAACTGGGACAGAATAGTCTCTTCAATAAACGGTTCTGGGACATCTGGATTTCCATATTCAAAAGAATGAAAGAGGACCCCTACCTCACACCTTACATAAAATTAACCCAAAGTGGATTGAAGACCTAAATATAAGAGCCAGTACCATAAAAATCCTAGAAGAAAATATAGGGAAACATCTTCAAGATGTTATAGGAGGTAGCTTCTTAGACCTTACACCCAAAG
>PVIY010016844.1:29732-50906 GCA_004026745.1 Myrmecophaga tridactyla | reverse complement strand
TGCCTGGCAAGAAAATAAGTTCACAAGAGCAGGGCTATTTATCTGCTTTGTTTGTTGCTCTTTAACACTTGGAAATAGACTACCCACAGCGGTGCTTAACAAGTATTGGTTGGATGGATAAGGGAAGAGGCAAGAAAGAAGGGGAGGATGGGAGAAGGACAGGAAGCAAGAAACAAGAAAAGATGATACCATGGACTAGTAAAGAACACATGGAACTATATAGAGAAAAAGGCAAGAAATTATTCAGTACAATGAACCCCTGAGGGGTAGAGTCTGAGGTTTCTAGGGATCACAGGAAAAGGGCCCAGTCCATGGAGATTGCCTATAAGTACATCAAGAGTAACAACATAAGTATTTGGGCTAAATAAAAAGTCACAGGTTATTTACCCACATTTATTTATAGTATTCCAGAAGCCTGGGCATAAATATCTCTGGAAACATCTGATTATCAGGTTGGCAGGAACCCTGAGTGAGTCTTTAGGTATGCCTTATATATCTAAAAACTTAGATATATATAGCCTTTTCACAAATGCTCTGGACTCTGAATAGAATAAAGTAAGCCTTTAAAAAAGTTTGAGTAATCAATGTCAGAGCACAAGAAAATATGTACAGAGGCTTGGGAAAAAACTCTTGCAACACAGTGTCATTGAGTGAATTCTGCATTTTTATGAAGACAACTGTACATACCTATGTCCATCAAGCCTTATGTTTCCAACAAAATCGTAGAGATGTCTGTTTGGACTTTCACACTCAATTCTGCCAGAAATTCTCATCAAACTGTCAATGTCTTTTATATCTGATGTTGCTGGTAAGCCCTGTTTAAAAAAATGATAAATAAGCAAAGAGCATATTAAATAAGTTCTGGGGCAGGGGGTGGAAGCCCTCTGAATTCATTCAGGCCTAAGAGCACAGAGACATCTCGATTTAAGAGACCCCACTATTTTATAAGCAATTCGTCCCCCTTTTCCAATACTTTTCCTGTCAAGTCATAAGGAAGGGGTACATCCTCTCAACTTGAATATGGAGTTTAGCATAAGAATAGGGCAGTTTTGGGGAAAGCTATAAAGTATATTTAAGAGACTATAACTAGTCTGCAAAGATATTCTGAAGTAAGTCTCCAAAGAACTGCTGGCCTCCAGAAGTAAAATTAATATTCACCATTTAGCACTAAATCTCAAAAAGGACATGAAAAATGAATGAGGAGACTCCAAAACAGCTCTTCCCTCTGGCCAGCTAGGACTGGCTCCTCCTTTGGGTGACTCTACAATGACTTAAATGACTTAGTTCTACCACATTCCAACTTTCCTGGGGAATACATTTTTTAAAATCCATTTTAAAACTTCAACAAGAAAAACTTTACAGTTGTTTTCTTCTAGGGATGGTATGAAAAGTAAATAAAGAAATCTAAATTATTTCTTGAGATCACTGAGAATTTTAAAGTGACAGCAACGGAAACGACATCATTTCAATCTGGCAAAGCAAAATAATAATTTGGGCCAGGTGAACAGGGGAAAGTAAATACCCTAATACATGTAAAACACTTAGAACTATTATTATTCTATCATTAGTCTAGGCTATTATATTAAATATATTTTTTAAAAGTACAAATAGTATCTTTATGACAGACCACACATTATCAGGCAAGTGAGTCTGAGTCTTCGATAATAGTTAATAACACCTGATTACAAAACATCTTGTAGTTAATAAAGTAGTTCAGTGAGAAAATATTTGCAATTGGGTAGAATCAACTGCACTCAGGGTACACTAACATTGAGAAATAAAGCTCGTAATTCCACATAATGAAACAGTAATAATTATGATAAACCCGCATGAGATCTTACCTGTCTAATTTTCAGGTTTGTTTCACCATCTAAGTTGGATGTTTCAATGTAACACATGGCCTGGGGCTCACTGTTGTTTAAAAATAGAAATGCACAAAGATTTAGAGGGGAAGGGATAGCATAATAATAATAACTACTTATTTAAATTCTCAGACTCACTGAAGCCTTTCATTCTAGACAAAACTACGATCGCCTAGTTTCTTGACGATTTTCAGTCAAGATGCTATGAGCAGAACCCATGCAGAACAACTTACAGAGCAGTTGTTCAGCCAGAAAGACTCAAAAGCTATTTCCTTATAAGAATTACTGCTGGTCTTCAAGATAATGTAAAGGAATAGATTTGTCACACTGTATCTAATTTGCTCATCTGTGCAGACACAACAAAGACTTTATTTGAAATGCAAAGCAGGTTTGTGTCCAGGTTTATCTCTAGCTCAAAAATATCAAATGAGATTTTATGCTCATGGTCCACATGTAAATTGGCTACAGGTAGTAACTGATTAGAAAATTCCAGCTTGTTGCTTGTACTAACATACATTTACTACTATTCCAGATATAAGAGCATATGAACCATAACATTAAAATTGTAAGGACTCTTCTAAAAACTGTGAACAGATTTTATAATCAAAGTGGATATATACTTTTCTCCCTCACATTTTTTTTCTGTCCCTGCTCTTCTATTTCTTACAGTTGCTTCGGAGATTCTCATGGCAGCAAAGCTAAAATTGAATCCAGCCTGGCCATATTTCTCCTTGACTTGAACCTAGAAGATGCATTTGATGGGCTCCCATCACAAGGTTTCAGTAAAATCTGGAGTGGAGTGGTTATGGTTCTCCAGTTTAACCACAGGCACCATACCCCAACTGTCTTATATCCTGTCCATTCTCACACAGACTTTACTTAAACTACAGGTATATAAATTTGTAGTCCAACTGCATAATCTGCTCAATTATAAGAAAAAAAATTCTTAAGTTAATTCATCTTATTAGCACCTGGCAAAATAATAAGGTTAATTTACTAACGTCATATAAATAATGGAACGTAATCTGCAATAAGCAGGTGTACTCTAAAAAGAAAGAAATTTGCAGGTCATAAACACCTGGAATTTTCTAATCGGCTTCCAATCTGTATATGTGCAAAAACAGACCATTCTATGTTTCAGAAATGGGAATTTAGCTTAATTTTGTGGCCTGATGATTTGTGAAAATGACTTACACACCTGGACATTAACCAATACTTTACATTCATTTTAAAGTTATTTTGCAATTCTTCAATTTACTTGATGGATTTTCTTTCCTAAAGGTTACTTTTCCCCAAATGGAGAAATCTTTCAATATTTTCCTTATCACTTTATTATTTATTCAAAGTTTTATTTTCTATCACTTTCACATGGTAATTTGGCTTTGACAATTACTCCCAATTTGTAACTTGCTTATGTATGTTTAAATATAAATGATTTACAAAGTTATAAAACATATCTTCTGATAAGATAGAAGCATGATGATGAAAAAATGCTAAATGAACAACACAGATTCCATGTTCTGTCAGGAAAATGCATTAAAATTTTATTGATCCATATACTTATCCAAAGTCATTCTCACATTAGGATGAGAATAACATTCTAATTTTAATTCTATCTTTTTTTTAATCAAGCAACTTTTCTAGGACTTTAAATGGCTGACTTCAGTTTGAAGTAGGGCAAATAAAAAATATGCATTCAAATTCAGAACATTTTTAATATAAATGCTTAAGATAGCTGTGCCTGAAGCAGTTCTTAACAGTGCTGTGAAAAGGTAGCAAGAAGTCTCAGATAAGGCATCATGCTAGATAATAAACATTTCAGCATATTATGATGACATCCAAAACATAAACTACAGTCAGAGAGGCAAAGCAAGCTTTTGGATTAGTAAGTGGAGAAATGAAACAAGATGCATATCACAATACAGACACTAGTAGACAGCTGTAATTTATCACAGTATCGTGCACTTCGCCACTAGTTACAAGTGGGATAAAAACTGTTTCCAAAGCATGCGGTACAAAATGTACAACATTCAGCTTTGTGCAGGGGGTCCTCTATAAACCCTATACAAGCCCAAATTGTAGTCACAATCACTGAAGGAATTCTACTGAATTTATAGAAATTTCCAAATGTAAGAATAAAACAATTATACTTAAAAATCTTAGTTTCTCAATAACCATTTGCTTCATGAAAGCTTAATAGTTAAAGACATTACCCTGGGATGGTAAGAAATTAAGGTTTAGCATTTGGGTGATGTTGCTAAATGTGCATATATATGAATGACGTATTAGTACATTAAAATCTACCTTGAGTTGCATGTCTCTTAGACTCCTATTGACAACAATAGGAGGTGAATTACCCAATGAGGACAAATATCAGCCAATGCTGTATTCATAAAAAGGCCTTTAAAATTTCTGTGATGTGCCCATCATGAAGAAATATTAAAATTTTCCTGTTTTAAAGGAAGAGGCAGAGAACCCAACCATACTTGGGTGTACCTGATCTCTGGTTTAGGGTGAGGACCCACCTACACACATCCTGCACAACTGAGTGGTTCTAACCTTGAGGACAGACTGATGAGATCTGCTGGGAGATGCTCCCCATTGGTCACTTTCACTATTTCCCCTACTGCCACCTACATGTCCCAGTTTAAAATAATTAAAACGGGGAAAAAAAATGAATAACAGAGAAAAAAAACAAACAAACAAATGGACAAAAGAGACAGGAAGTTTGAAATTATTGTAGAAAATAATACATGTTAATAAAAATGTCTGATGCCAATTTTTTCAAAACTTACTTTGATCAGGTCTAAAAGCATAAGAAAACATTTAATGCCCAAGACATATTTATTTGCTACTAGGCACAATTTTCAATTTTTATTGTAAAGACTCAATATTTAAATTTTTCTCAAAACAGCTTATCAAAAGTAAAATCACTTTTATATAGAGAGCGAACATATATTATATCTTTCCCTTTCTCCAACTGCTCGCTCCCATGCCACCTACTTTATGTCTCCTCCTACCCAAGAAGGAAAGAAATAATCGTGGAAGCCATTTTTAGATTTGTGAAAAGCAAAGCATATTAAACTAGGTTTCCTCCCACTAATATGGAAATTTTGCTAAAAAATTTCTCATTTGAAAACACTTTCAAAGTTAATTAGATAAATACCTCATTAACTTCAACACAAAAGTGCAGAGACATGGATCTTAGGAAGTTAGAAGGTATAACTGTAGCCCTTTGAATGATTGAATAATAAACTGTTTGGGGAGGGTAAACTTATTCTTGATTTCAGGGTAAATTTTTTAGAAATGGTATGAAAGACACCTACCAGAATGTATGTGAATTTGAAATTAATAACTTGAATTATTTAATTCTGTTTTATACTTTCTAAATACACAAATGTATTACTCATTTGTTATATGTTAAATTTTCCATTTCTTCATTTCAAAATTTAAGTAAAAAAAATATAGTAACTTTTGACCATTTTCATCCTTTAATTTCAAACTACCTCATGAAAGATGTACTATTAGTAATTAATAATTGAAAATGCTTGGGAATTAAAATATTATAAACTACTGTTTATTCTCGCTGCTAATTAGTGCCCACTTGCAGGTGAGCGGCATCATGTATTCATTTGATAGTGGACAGCATGGCATGAGGAAGATGACAGATTAGGAGTTAAGTATTCCAACTTTGAACTAGTCATTAGCTACAGTAGGTAAAAATCTGACAAAGGCAAAATTTCTACTTCTGTAAAATGATGATTTAAAAAAAAAAACCTTTAAGAAAAAATTGGTTTTACAGTGGTATTTAGCCATTACGATAAAACACAATCTTTATGCTCTTCTTTGGATCCATTAAATAACAAAATGCAGTGAATCAGATAATCTTTGGAGGAGCCAACCAATTTGGATGCTGTAGTCAAGTACAAAAATTGTTCTGATCTACCAGTATTCATAGCATCAGTAAATGTTTAGAAAATAAACCTAGTGAAAATACTCTAAAGTTTAAGAAATTTAAGCACTGAGCTTACTGAGGAGTTTCAGGGATTGGATAGAGGCAGATAACAAATATTTAAAAATTTTTCAACTTAGAATTAAGTATAAAGTCAGGGCAAGATACTCAATTACTTTAAAATGTTGAGCATATAAAAATGATGTAATGAATGGCTCAGCACATATGGTTCTCTCTATGATAAAGGAAGGAGCTTGATCAGGAAACATCCACACTTTCTTAAACTGCTGAAAGCCTTCACTGTCATGTTTAACTTTCTTAGATAAATATGACAGTCAGATGATCAGCCATTCAATAAAATTATCAAACTATGATTTAGTACCATTAAGTGCACATGATTCTGTTAGCTACATACTCTTAAAATTTAAAATAAAGATTATCAGTTGAAACGAAAACAAGGCTCAGGGAATATCAGAGCTTGATCATTAGTTCATCTTCTTCACTTGAAAAGATGTGAAATCAAGATGTAGAGAGATTATGTACATAGTTTGTGTATAAGCACCAAGCCAGGATTACAGCACTGGTCTCCTGACACCAGTGTCAGGAGCTCTTTCTAGTACCCGAGGCTACCTAGAAAGTCATGTGTAGACATTATCTTGGCTGCAGTTTTAGAAACTTACCCTGATAGTTATAAGCAAAGGAAATTAATAACAGACAGATTGATTATAAGTGTCCATAATAAAATTTCCTGTAAACCAAGTCTCCTCCATTTCCACTGAAAGGAAAAACTTATAGGTAAAAGGCACACAAGGGCACTAACTATAAATATGGAAATATAACCACCTGTACTTACTTCAACTACCTGTAGACTAACTTCTTTAAATATCTGGATAAATTTTCGTTATTCATCTAAGTTTTAGTAGTTTGTCATAAATTGATCCATGTTAAATAATGACCTGATTAAGTAGATTTTGAAAAATGGCACAATCCATATTCATATGTGGGTTTTACAAATAAAACTGTCCAAGGAAATGATGATAAACAACCTCTAAAATATTAAAATATTTTTTTAATTTATATTAGTTTTACAATTTTTAAACCTAAAAACAACTGAAAGTCAAATTCTTTAAAGAGGTATATTGCCATATGCTCTGTAAATACTAATTGCTAGTCTTAAATATGAGTAAAACAGATACTATTTAATTTCAGTAACTGAAAGAACTTAAAAGAAAGAGCAAAGTAGTTTATTTTTTCTTTCTTGGAAAAATATGGCATTTCAAAATGTATGATGACAAAAAATAAATCATTTATTCTACTTTCTTGTACCACTTTACCATAAAGATCAAGAAACTTGGCAGGGGCATACAAATGCATCATAAAGAAGTTTAACATGAACAAAGATTGCAAGATAAAATCAATAGAACACAATCCATGTATTATATAAAATAAATGACAGGAAATCTTAAAAGAGTTCATGACCCACACAAAAGGATCTGGACATACCCTCCCCAGAAGGAAAGTTGACTCAATTATATTTACAACTACTGAATTATAAAGTATCGTTCCTATCACTTATTTTATACAGTAAACATGAAAGAGTCCTAAGTCCAATTAACACATTTTTAAATGCTTAATTAAAAATCATTAGAGAGGTTTAAAGTTCTTCGTTTATTCCTTATTTCCTTGGAGCAATCATAAGGTCAACGCAGGGTAGAGAAACCATCCTCTACGCTGTTTGAGCATCAGTAGGTAGCTCTACCTTGATGAGAGAAGTACAGTGTCAGCAGGTATATACTCTTTGCCTTTTATTATAACTATATCTCCAACATTTACCTGAAAGAAAACTGGGAATTGGTTAATTAACTGCATTAAAAGGTAGTTACAAATATACAATCCGTTGCATTTTAAGCACAGAATACAGTAAAAATCGTATTGGCAAACAAGAACCACTGATCGTCTCAAAATGACATAAAACTGTCTAAAAGTGAGGCCAGTGGATAGGGCAATCTGTTAAAAAAAAATGAACTTTGTATTTTAAAAGCTATATCACTTATCTTAATAAAATTTATCTATTCTATCCACTCAATTGACATCTCAACTTCTCACATTCTCTTCCTTTGACATATAAAAAAGGGAAATTTACTAATTGAAATATCCTCATTTATGTAAATTTCAACACAATTGGAGAAAATATCTATCACATATACATGATCAGTACTCCTCACGACACTATGAAACAGGTACTAGTTATAATTAGTAATTTAAAGATGAGAAAAGTGAGTTGTAGATTAAGTTCTTGGCCCAAGATCACAGTGAGTGGTAAAGCTTAAACTCAAACCCACATCTGACTGCCTGCAAAGCTTGACCTTGCACCAGTATATTTAGTAAAACTATCACTGTATTTTAAATAAAAAATAATCAACTTCAACTGTTTCTCACTTTATTCTGCTAGCAGTTTTCTAAGCATGGCATGAAGATAAACGAAAGGCACAGGATGGCCAGAAACTGTTAGAATTAATTTAAATGACCGTTTTGTCATATAGCTTTTGGCAAACAATACAGCTCCGTATAGGTAATGCCTTGTCTTAACTGAACTGACTAAATTATACCGATTGCCACTTTCATTAAATTATGAAAGTTCTCCTCTCTCTCAGTAGTCAGAGGAGCCTCAAAACGAGTTTCAATATTTACTTGAGGAAAGAAAAGGCTTCTTGTTCTTCGCGCTCCCGACTTCTCCTTGAACCCTAAAATAACACTTCACAGAGGAAGTGAGAATCACAATAAGAAATTATTGTTGAGGCAACCCACTGAGTTCTACTTTATATCCTGGGGGGGAGGACAAAGTTAGGACAGAGGGAGAGGGGTGCCCTTCCTATCTGTGGTATTTACACTGCTTATCAATGAAGGGAAGCTCCAGATGCCTTGATTCAAAAAGGATTGATTTCACCATAAATCTGAAATCTGGAATATCCAAAATTGACAAATTGCCAGGGGTCTTAGAATCAAATCTTCCCTCTTTCAAAAAAAAGGGCAAGCCGTGAAAATAAAAGAGAACAGCAAGTATTAATGTAAACCAGTCCTTCAAATACTGTGCTGTGATAGTGCTCTGACAGGACCAACTGAAAGCAAGATAACAAAATAGAAGTTCTCCACAGTCATTGCACTTGGAGGAGATGCAGCCCAGGTGACCATTTAATTGTTCCTAATTGCCTCCTGTGTGTTCACGGTTCCTCTCAAACTACATTATATGTTTCAGAAAATCATGATCACATTTTGTTGATAATATAGTATTAAAGTCCAACAGACTGACAAAAACCCCTAATTGCACTGTTTCCCAACATCTTTATTCATTGTAAGACAGAAGAAGGGCTTGTGACTATTAAATTGAAAATATGGTATATAATGTAGTTAGCTTGGTGACCTGAGAAAATCAAAGGCTCACTTGCAAAAGTCGTTCACCTCACATTATTGTAAGGAAAGCCAACACTTTACTGACTTCCTCCTTGTGATGCCTACATTTTAGAGTACTTTCTCAAAGAAACCCAAGACTTCTCTTTCCTTTTGGGTTCTGGGCCCCTTATGTGGTATTCTCCAATCCAGCCTGGTTTGTGCATAAGAGGAGCAGACACAAGCAAAAATTAAGGTAGCAAAAATGTTTTGAATACCAATCGCAATTGAAGGACATCAATGACAAAGCAATTTTAGTCCCTAAATCAGGGAACTTGACAAATATTTACGGCTTTCAAGTGTAAAATCTTGAGCTTTCTCAAGTCACTGACATTAATAACTGTGAGATTATGTAAAGAGCAAGAATAAGAAACTATAATAAACTGGTTTAAAATCAAAAAACTTTTGTCCAATTCTAGGTCCCAGCATGTTTATATTTTTATTAGGTGCTTTTTATCAAGTATTTATCCAAAGATATGTATTTCATGGTGGAAACTTCATGCAGTAAAGCAACTTTAAAGAGTGACTTTTACATGTGCATACAACCTACCACTTTTGTTTTCTCTACACAGCCAGAAAAATGTGTTGATTCCAAGATCTTTGCCTAAACCATCTATCTAAACTATCTCAAAACCTATGAATAGTTTCAGTTGAATCTCAATTTGAAAAACTTTTCTTTGTTGAGAGGGCAATGATGACAGCTGCTTGCATTTCAAGAGTGGAGATATGGTTCCTTGTGCCAGACTCCTAATTGCAATGTTTTCTTTGTAAAGTTGGATATTTGCAACTTAACCTTTTGCAACAGAGAAAAGGCTTCAGAACAGTAACTGTAGAGATGAACTACAAATGTTTGAGAGCTGAAGTCTGCCCATCTCTGAATGACTTAATGTACCCCAAGTAAATCTGTAGGTCCTCTGAAGACCATTAAAAAGCAACCACAGTTGTCACACATTTAAAAAGACAGAGTAAGAACACTGAACTAAAGCCAATTTGATTTAAGTTTATCATATTGTATTGGCTTGTGGATCAGATTCTTGGTTTAGGTTTATTGATTTTATTTTTGACTGCACAAATATTATATAAGCAAAAAAAAAAAAAAAGACATGCCCCACAGTCTGTCTGCTCCAACAAGTCTGCTTTCAAGCCTGTCCACTTAGTGTTCAATAAACTGTTTTTACATAGCTGACATCTTAGTGTACACAATTCTGTTCTTTTGACATATGATTATACTTTATGATGTAGGAACCCTCATATGTCTTGCCTGCTGCCGTGAGCTTGCTGCCATGAGCTCAGTGTCTGGCACATACATTCAACAAATCTTTCTTGAATGAAATGAACCAAATTTTTCCGTGCTGCCACAGCATTTTAACTTACAGCATTTACTTGTGACAAAATATACCAGCCAGTGGAATGCCATAATTTATTTATTGAATATTTTCTCTATTGTAGGATATCCATGTTTTTGTTTTAATTTTTCACTATAATAAATGATACTACAATAAACATTTTTATCAGGTGGGGATTTTTCCCTACTTATGATTATTTTCTCAGGATAAATCCCCTGAATATCCTTGTTATGGCTCTCAACATGAACAAAGTACTAATACACAATAGTATGTGAGTAAAATATTTCAGAAAAAAAAAATGAAGTATAAATGAGTTTCTTTCCATTTATTGAATAGAGAGCAAATGACCCTTCTCTGTTGTTTTAATTTGCAACTTTTATTATTATGTTGAATATTTCACTGACTGGTTCCTTTTCATATTTCCTATTTATATAACAATAATCCTAATGTTTGGTACAATTATTTTCCACTCTCTGCCTATTTATTTATGGTGTCTTTCATTGAGCTTTTGTTTAAAAATGTATATAATAATTTCACAGATCTTGAGTTATAGAACTATTTCTACTAAAACAAAACTTAGAATATTTTGCCTCTGCAGTTATTTATTAAAGTCTTTGATGCTTTCTGTATAAAGTTTTGATGCTTTCTTTAAAAATTAGGGCATACACAAATTTTTAGTTTACTTGTAAACATTCCATAATGCAACCAGGAATGAGAACTCTTTTTCACTATATTTAAAATTTTGATATTGCTGACATAAGAATGCTATTAATTCTTGAATATTTACCTTGAATTCACCACTGAATCAACCTCTTATTTATTCTCATATTTGGAGCAACTCTTCTTTATAAGCGTAGAACTCTTACTGCTCCATGTCTTGGAGGAATATCGTGTTAATCAAGACATTGTTAAAATTATCCTAGGGCGGGCAATGGTGGCACAGTGGCAGAGTTCTCCCCTGCCATGCTGGAGACCCGGGTTCAATTCCTGGTGCCTGCCCATGCCAAAAAAAAAAAAATCCTAGTAAAATTTTGGCTCACTTTGGTTAAATGACCTATGATAAGATATTAAATTCCATCCCTGGGTTTTTCTCTGTCTCAAAGTGGAATGTATAAGCAAGGTGTAGTAGCAATCTAAAGAATGACTGAAAATGCTATCATTATAGGTAATTGTGACTAGTGATTAAATTCTTGTCAGAAAAATTGAAAACGTAAGAGTTGTAATAATCCAAGTAAATTATAATGATTGGATTAATTATTGTCTACTAGGAATTAAGACATTTAACAGATTAATTTTAGAATGATGTAGCACATCATTATTTCCTGACTTTATAACTGTTTATTTCTAAACAAGCAGTTTAGGGTAAGAAGATAAGAAACTGGCAAACCAATTTGTTAGGATACGCACTTATGTTAACTACACTGACCAACCCCCACACAGAAAATATATTTATAATAAAATTCAATTTATCTACTTTATTATATCTTGCCAGTCTTCTCTCTAAAATGTTTGAATTGCCAAGTGCCAGAAAAGAGCATAAAAGAAACTTCCTGTGAGGCAGTTTTCAAGCTTTTTTAGTTTGTTTTACTCTTACGAAAAAGAGGTTTCTATCAGAGAGATAAGAAAAGAAAAATCAGAGCATCTTCCTCTTTGTTACTCTTATGTAAAAGACCACAGGGAGAGACGGATGTGAGTTTTCAAATATGTAGAAGAGGAGATGTCAATCTCTATTCTAGCTTATGTTTGATAACCAACAAAAATGTAATTAACTTAGAGTTGATTTTTATTCCTTGTAGTGATGTATAGTAAACATAAACATCACGTAAAAGACTCTAGGGTAGGACCTTTAAGCTGCTGGGATATAATACTGGAGTGCAAATAAAAACCTTTACTTTACCAGCAAAATTCTTCTAACCCAGAAAACAAAGTCCTAGGTAAAATGCCCTGGCCACAAAAAAAAAAAAAAAAAAAAAAAGTCTTTTACTGAGTTACAAATCTTTTCAGTTGTGGATGCCTACAGGTTAAATGCTCTTCCAAAACCCAGGAGAACAAATACTAATTTCTTACCTTTTGAAAGTGAAGTCTGAAAAGAACAAACACTAGGATAATATTTGCTAAATTAGACTGAGCTCATTCACTGCCACTTTAGAGGTCCTGTAACAAATTAACCTCTTGATGTTACGGAGATAACTCCTGGCTCATTAAAAGATGATGCTTATTTTGTAAGATTTATTTTTAAAAGGAATTAGTATGCAAATGCGATTAGTCACAATATAAGAATTTGAGTTAAATATACAAATATAAAATATGAGAACTTGTTTTTACTTGGACAGTAGATGATCAAAGCAAAAAATTACAACACAAAACAGTTCATGGTTGAATGAAATCTATGAAAACAGTACTTAAAAGTATACTATGAAAGAAACAAAAATTCTAAATATTACTTTTCAAGATAATAGTCTTTCCAGGATACTGCAGAAAAATTAAATAGAAGTAACTACCTGAGGACTCTATGTATGTTTGCAACATAAATTATTAAATAGCTTTCATTTTAGTAGAATTCTCGACAGTTGCTCATATTACATAAAAAAAAATTACATTTACTAGAGTACGTATCTAGGCATTTCTTCTCCTGGAACAAAACAAAAATCAATGCATACCTTTTCCCAGTGAACAATTTCCCAAGCACCATTTCTCAAAACTGGAAAGAGAAAAGGCGACATGGTTAAGAAGAGTTTCATACCTATCTAAAAGCTATTTCTGATGAAATGATTATTTTCAAATAAATTAACCAGTAATCATTTTTATGGGTTTAAAAACTGATTATAACAGCAAGTTATAAGTAAACTTATACAAAGAATTAGAAACAGCCAATGTGATTTTATATCCCACAATAGGCATCACTAAGAACAGGCAGTATCAATGGTGTTAGAAGGACTTTCTTCAACGCACGGAAGAACTGCTGGGCTTGACTTCAGGAGAAAGCCACAAAAATTATATGAACAATGGAGTGGCAAATTTAAAAAACTTTTCATATGCCACAATAGTAATAATGCAAAAAAGAAAAAAAAAAGAATCACAAGCATTGGAAGGACATAAGATTTCTAACTGGTGAATAAAAAAATAAAAATTTAAATTTTACAAAGCCAACAGATAAAAAATCTGTACCCACAGATTTATAATACTGCAAAAGAGGCTATGTGCAAAAGTGAAAGTGGAGGCTATTACTAAATTGTGATGGAGATGTAGACATTTCTTTCTGTTCTGTTACTGCTTTGTAACGGTAAAGTTACTCAGTATGCCTTTTTCCCCTGACAATGGGTCTATGGCATAATACCAAATACACCAATTGAAACTAAAACATAAAACAAAAAGTAGGAAAAAAAGAATAAAATAAGATAGCACAGCACTTAGCGCTTAAAAAGAGAAGTTAACAAGTCAGTCAACAAGTCATTCAGACAGCAAATTTCCTAAGGGCAACATTACTATTTGCTTTGTTTACCCACTATATTACCTGGAAACATTTGTTGAATGGATAATATATAGGTACACAAATACTGGGTTCAGTTTCCTTTGATGTTAGGGGAGACAAAGCCTGAACACTTAAGTAAATTACACTGATATTAATCCCCAAAGTGTGAAATAGAAAATCTAACATTGAATACATACCAATAAGTTTTGATAGCAATATTACAAAATAAATTATTTTAATCTAAATATAATTGCTTTGTGTTTCAAAATTCCTAACAGGGGCTATGTCTTATTCTCTTTTTCATCTCTAGCCCCTCCCAGCACTCCTGGTACATAAGAGATTCAAATGCTTGCTAAACAAATGAATAAATGCAAACATATTTGGGTGAATCAACTTCATTAATTTAAAGAATAATAATAATTCCAATGTGAAGAGGTAAAACCTAATTACTTTTAGTGTAATACTGGTTATTAAATAAATCAGTCAAATTAGGGGTCAAGAATCTGAACCACAGGCACCTAAAATTGATTACTTTATCATAATCCACAAAACTCTAATCCCTGCAGAGATTACCCATATAAATTGCAGGAGTAAATATGCTTCTCGATATGGCTTCATTCCAAGAATTTAGAGCATATGATTTGGAGAAAGCAAGCCATGGGTTTGATTACCATCTCCGCCACTGCCTGGCAGTGTGACTCAGGAAAAACCACTCAAAACTATTAAGTACCTTCCTCAAAATTAGGTGTCAGATCACAACAGCCAAAAGTGGAATAAAATCAAGGGTTCATTGACAGACGAATGGACACAAAAATGTGGAATATGCATACAATGCAATATCATTCAGCCATGAAAAGAATGAGGTGCTGATACGTGCTACCACACGGATAAACCTTGAAAACATTATGTAAAGTAAAACAAACCAGATACAAAAGAACAAATATCGTATGTTCCACCTCTATGAAGTATGTAGCATAAGCAAATTCATAGAATCAGAAAGCAGATTAGAGGGTACCAGGGGCAGAAAGAGGGGAGAACTGGGAGTTATTTGGGTGATGAAAAAGCTTTGGTAGTGGAAAGGTGACGATGGTAGCACAGCATTGTAAATGTAATTAATGCCACTGAATTATATACTTAAAATGAATAAAATGGCAAAATTTTTAGTATATATGTTATCCCAATAAAAACAAAATAAATTAGTTGTTGGAAGAATAAATTAGAGTGTTTTCCTCTTTAATGCACTTAACCCTGTGCCTACAAAATAGGTACTCAACAAAGAGCAGGCCAAAATGCTACTCACACAAACTATAACTAAGAATAATTGGCTATTAAATTTGCTTTAATGTAAATGAGAAAAATGTTCAGTAGCATCTAGAGCTATTTATTGCCATTTTTTTCCTGATTCTATCTCATATCAGTATTCATTCCCCACATTGCAGTACATACTTCTTTTTTTAAATCAGTATCCAATATGTTTTAAAATCAATAAACTTGATGTGAAATCTAAGATTTCAGGTTTATCTTGAAAACTCAGAATCTCAGGCAACGCTAGTTTCAATTTGTTTACTTCAACCCAACAAAGCAGTGGCTACCAGTACATAAGAAACTCATCAACCCACCACTCTTTCCATGGTTCCCTGTTGTCTTACACCAAGCCTGCTTCTGCTTCCTTCATTTAGGGCACCCGTCTGGCTTGTGTTGATGAGGAACTTACAACAAAATGCACAGACCTTATGTGTTCGGTGAGTTTTGAAAATTTTAAACACCTAGGTATCCACCAATCAAGACAAGATACAGAACTCCAGAAAGAACCCTTATGTCCTTTTACAGTCTATTTCCTCCATCCCCCAGATTCTTGTCACTGCAAATTAGTCTTGCATTTCCTATACAGTGACTCACACAGTAAATACGTAATCTTGTACCGAGGTCTCAATCAACATATCTAAGATTCTGTTTAAAAGATTTTTCTTTCCTCCATTAAAGTGATATGGCACTACAGTGAATCAATTTCTGGACTTGATCCACTGATTTCATGGATTTATTTGTATATCTTTACACCATCTTGATCTTTACGGTATGTATCTTTATAGTAATTTTATAGTATGTCTCGAAATTAGTTTGTATAAATCCTCCAATTATGTTCTTCAGCAATATTGTTTTAGCAATTCTAAGTCCTTTGCATTTCCATACAAATTTAGAATCAAATTGTCAATTCTTAAATAAAACAAAACAAAAAAATCTTGAGATTTTGATTTGGGAAGAAGGGACATCTTAGCAATACTGAGTCTTCCAATTCAAGAATAAGGCATATCTATTTCTCCATTTATTTACGCCTTCATTAATTTCTCTCATTAATTTCTTTTCAGTGTACAGATCTTTCACTGGATTTACACTTTGACATCTAATAGGTTTCTTCTTAATATTGCAAATATTTTTATGCCATTTTCTAATCAATCATTGATAATATATGGAAATGCATAAAATTTTAATCCATATATCTTCACACACACACACACACACACACACACACACACACACACACACAAACATCATCACAAGATGATCACTTCCTTGCTCCAAACCTGTCAGCTGGCTTCCCTAGGCTCACAAAATGAGGCTGAACATCTACAGGGCCTTTTTTTTTGCATGGGCAGGCAATGGGAATTGAACCCAGGTCTCCAGTATGGCAGGTGAGAACTCTGCCTGCTGAGCCACTGTGGGCCGCCCTACAGGGCCTTTTAATAGCAGCCTCACCCATCCCCATCATCATCTCCTGTCATTCCCACCCTCCCTTCCCATTGTGAAAGAACCATGTCCTTTCCTACCTCAAAGGTTTCACATCTTTCCAATGTTCAGAACACTCATTCTCTCCTTCCTCACTTAGATAACATCTATACAGCTTCTAGATCTCAGTTTCACACCAATTTTTTCAGGGAAGCATTGGTTGACACCCACTCCTTCAATATTACCCCCAAGTATAAATGATCTCCCTGTACTTTTCCTTCTGAGCACTACCACAAATGCTCCACACATTTGAGAGAGGATTTATCTAAGGGCTGTGTCCTCCCCCAGACTGTATTTTGCTCTCTGCCATATCCCCAGGATTATCACAACACGACACAAAGATGCTCACTAAGTACTTACTGGGTGGAAGTCTGGATCCATTAATATTCCTATGTATTTGGGATGATATGAAACTACAGTAATAGTTACAAAGATTTACTCAAGTTACAACCCATTTCCTAGTAGATGTCATGTTTAAAACAATATAAACATGACATTTAAAAATAGCTATACAGGGAAGGTTTGGCAGTTCTTCAAAGAGTTGAAGAGTAATCACATACCCAAAAGAACTGGAGACATATATTCATGCAAAAAATTGCACCTGAATGTTCATAGCAGCATTATTCATAATAAGCAAAAAGTAGAAATAATCCAAATATCCATCCACTGAGGAATGAACACATAAAATGTGGTAAAATGTAGTATATCCATACAATGGAACTTTATTCAACTACAAAAAGGATGAAATACTGATACATACTGTAACATGGATGAATCTTGAAAACATTATACTAAGTGAAGTAAGATGTACACAAAAGAGCACATTTTATGATTCCTTTATATAAAATACCCAGACTAAGCAAATCCATAGAGACAGAAAGTAGATTATTAGTTGCCAGGGGCTGGGGGAAAGGGGAATGGGTAATGACCGCTAACACGTATGGGGTTTCTTTGGGGGATGAAAACAATGACCTGGAATTAGAGGTAATGGCTGCAAAACCTTATAGAAACTACTGAATTGTATACTTTAAAATGGTGAATTTTATGGTATATGAATACCATACATCTCAATTTTAAAAAGCTGTAAAAAAGATACCAATGAACTATTTAAATATTTACTTAAAATAGATTCCCCAGCTTTGTAAATTACTAAAGCGATCTCCACGGCAAGCATATGGAGACCACTGCGTAAGCGCTGGAGGCACCAACATGAGCTGCCCTCTGATGTCAGGAGGACCACCCCTTCCAGCTCTGCAGTCTAAACTAGCCCTTCCTTGACACGCTGCCACTTCTCAGATGTTTATTAGTTCACATCTAAAAATAGCCCTGAACCACTTTACTCAGTACACCTAGCATGACAGAAGTGTTACCACAGGCCTCTATAACTCAGACCACACCAGAGTCTTTCCTTCACTGGAGGGGGGGGCAGGGCGTGGAAGCCAGTGGCACTTCCACAGAACTACGGAAAATCACAGAAAACGATCCTCCAGATCTGTTTCACTTCTCCATCCTCCACACTTGCTCCTTTCTTCTCACCCCTGCTCTGCTTCTTTTTTCCAAATGTACACTATCTACACCCTTTCTCTAATGGACCTTCCTGCACATTCCTCTCTCTCTCAGTTTTGTCCTCCATCTACCTCCCAGGGAATTTCTGCCTCCACTCAAACAGTACCTTCTCCCATCCTCCTCTTTCCTGCTCTCCCCCAAATGTTGTTTCTCTATTAATAACTGAAGAGGTGCATTGAAAAATGTGACCTGCTGCAAAAATATGCATGTCTAAGAAACTTTTAAATATATACTAAGGGCTGTGTTGTTAGTAAACTACAAATCCAATACATGTTTGCAACAAACTACAGAGGTGTATACAAAGTAAAAGCCTATACAGCTTCTTCACCTCAATTCCACTGATTCAAGTTAATGAATACAAACCGACAATGCATCCTTGCACACTTTTCTCTAGAGAAACAAATATATATACACTTTTTTTCCTTTTTCTTTCCTTTTTAAAGTCCATTTCTCTGAAACTTGCTTTTCTACTGAATATCACAGATACTTTCAGGACAAAATATAAAGATTTAGGTCATTTTTTAAAACTTTTTTTTGTGAAATACAACACTTATACAAAGCAAAGAAAGAAAAAGCAATAATTTTCAAAGTATACTTCAACAACTAGTTACAGAACAGATCCCAGAGTTGGTCATGGGCTACCATTCCACCATTTCAGATTCTTCCTTCTAGCTGCTCCAAGACACTGGAGGCTAGAAGGAATATTAATATGTTGAAAAAGATCTACATAATACCCCATTATATGGCTTCATTAAACGGTTAGAAAATTGAAAGGATTCAAAGGCTTCTCAGATGGACTCACAGGAGTTTTAACCAAGGTAAAAGGAGCTAGTTCAGCAGGGAAAAGAAAATCCAGGCAAGCAACAGAAGCCTGAGAGACTTCCAGGCACAGCTCCCCAGGGTCCCTCCTCATTCGCTCAGGATTTAGATTATGAACCTCCTGAAACATTGCAGGAATCTTGGTTTCAGAGAATTCCAGGCAAAAGTTCCCAGCAGGGTCTTATTTTTTGCTGGAGGGAAGTGCAGCATCCAGGAACCAAACTAGCAGGTCTTCTGTAACTCCTCATCAGTTAGCCAAGTCAGTCTGGGTAACTGGCTAATACAGGTAAACCATCAATCTATAGGTCCTTCAACAAAGTAGAAAAGCTACTCATGGCGCCATCAGGGGTTACACAACACATTACACATAACCAGCTAACCCATCTCCTCCTTTTTTGGCCAAGGCATAGCATTACACCTGCAGGCATACAAGAGATGAGCATGGAGCTGTCCCAGTTCAGCTGTGAGATAACTCTATTTTACATACTGGATATATTATAATTTATTCAACTATTCTCCTCTTGCTAGGAAATTCTGATTTCTTTCTTTTCTTTCTGCCATCCCAAACAACACTGAAATATATTTACATGTTCTTATCCTATAGGAGAGAACCAAACAAAAATCATTCACAGCTGGCTCCAGGATATTTGTGATTTTACTTTATCAGATACAACCAGATTACCTCCCTAAGAATATAGAGCAATTTACATTCTCACCAGCAATGTATATAATTCCACTGACTATAAACAGAGACCAGAACAAATTGTTAATCATTTAAATTCTGTCATTGTGATGGGTATTTAGTTTTAATGCCGAAGGCTACAACAGTCTGGATTAATCAAACTGTAAATTACCTTTCTGTCCCTATACCAAGTTAGAATCCTGACTAAATAGAGCAACATTGCTTTGAAAGTAGCACAAAACCTTGATGTTTTCAAGATGTGATCTATGGAGCAGCAGCAGCAGCAGCAGCCGCATTACCTGGAGGCTTATTAGAAATGAGCCCCTTTCCTCCCCTCCCTGCAAGATTCCTTTTGTTCTTGTCATACAGAATCAGGACACAGAAATAAAGAATGCAAGTACATAGCTTCTTTAAACTTGAGGCTAGACCTATCTTAGGTTACAGAGAGAATATTCTGGTGAAATTAAAAACCGCCTCACAATATGCAAAAAGTTTCTTTGCAAATCAAAGCTTGAGTTTCAGTCAAGGATAAAAGTCATTCATAAATTTCATTGTCGTCTTTCCTTCAATTGCTTCCTACAGGCCCAACTCTTAGAACAGCTGCAATAAACAAGATCACATGTATTATGCTGGTGACTAAAACAGCAAACTTGTTTTTATGATCTCCTCTGACCCAGCTACAACCAGATTTAGAGGAAGCAAGAAAGGATGCTGGGTTTTGTGTTTAGCTTTTAGATTTCTTGGGTCAAAGATATAGGAGTTCAAGAAAGTAAGCCATAGAGGAGGAAATGATAGTGATGCCTAGTGAAAGAGAATGCGAAGGAAGCTGTGATAGAAGTACCAGAATGGCCTGTCTTTTTCTTCATATAGTGCTTTAACATCTCATTCTTAAAAAATGTAAAACTCCTCCTCCTCTTCCCCAGTTCCACCCAAATACACCTGCTATAGTTTCCACACAGCCTAATTAGTCTGACAGAATGCATGGGTGTTCTCAGACTTTAAACAAATACTTCAAATGTAACCTGTCTTTGCTTAACAGGATACTAGTTGTGCTGGTTTGAACAGAAGTATGCCCCCTAAGAAAAGCCATGTTTTGATATAAAACCCATTCCTTAAAGGTAGAATAATCTGTATTCAATACTGTATGTTTGAAACTGTAATGAGATCATCTCCCTGGATGATGTGATTTAGTCAAGAGTGGTTGTTAAATTGGATTAAGGGATGACATGTCTCCACCCATTTGA
>PVIY010016844.1:0-29632 GCA_004026745.1 Myrmecophaga tridactyla | reverse complement strand
GAGCCAGTGACCTTTGGAGATGAAGAAGGAAAACGCCTCCCGGGGAGCTTCATGAAACAGCAAGCCAGGAGAGTAAGCTAGCAGATGACGCCGTCCTCGCCATGTGCCCTTCCAGCTGAGAGAGAACCCCTGACTGTGTTCGCCATGTGCCTTCTCACCTGAGAGAGAAACCCTGAACTTCATCAGCCTTCTTGAACCAAGGTATCTTTGCCCGGATGCCTTTGATTGGACATTTCTATAGACTTGTTTTGATTGGGACATTTTCTCGGCCTTAGAACTGTAAACTAGCAACTCATTAAATTCCCCTTGTTAAAAGCCATTCTGTCTCTGGTATATTGCATTCTGGCAGCTAGCAAACTAGAACACTAGTTAACAGCTTTGTTTTCACTTAAAAAAAAAAAAGAGGCTCATTATAACATTCAGGGAATTTCCTAATCAAAGGCCCTGGAGGAAGTGGCAGTCTCTCAGGACTCAATCAAATTCTGCACAGATGCAGGTACTTCTTTAGAGTCTAACACTTCTCAAGAGAAGCATGCCATCACCCCAGTTAGAAGTTATCTACCATAGGGACGTTACCAAAAGAGTCCTTGGGTAACTCTTAGCTTAAGGTAAGAGTCCTTAAGTTGCAGCGTGCAACTTAAGTGGGTAACAAGGTAAATCATCCAAAAGGACAAGGGGAGCTATCAAAGTCACAGAAACGGAAAAACTATAGAAATGCTAATCTGCATCAATTCATATCTGAGAAGCAAGCATTTAAAAATAATTTCAATGCATTAAAGAGGGTTGGAGTATGGCTGAGAGGATGGCTTTGAACTGGGCAAAGAAGGAAAGCAACATAGCCACATTAATTCTTTCATTATTTATACCCTTACTTCCATAGAAGATTCTAAGGCAAAAACCACATTGTAGCACAAACTAACATTTCACAAGTGTCTCTTGAATAAACTTGCCTATACAGTCAAAATTAAGCAATTATCTGCTTGGCCAAAAGACAAAGGGACCTCCCAGAACTCCCCCTCTCAATCACACCAAATGTATGGTGCCAAGTGAACTGGTACTGCTATCAATTCACTCAGAAAACTTTTTTTTTCCCATGGGCAAGCTCCAGGAAACGAACCTGGGTTTCAGCATGGCAGGCAAGAACCCTGCCACTGAGTCACTGCTGCACTGCTCACTCAGTAAACTTTTAACAGTTGTCCTCAAAGGTGGTCCTTTACCAACATCAGTGTCATGGGAATTTCTCAGAAATACAAACTATAAGGTCCTACCCTAAACCTACAGAAACTCTAGGAGTCAGCCCCAGCCATTGTGTTTCAACACGCCCTCAAGGGGATTTTGATGCATCATCAACATTGCGAACCAATGGCTTATAAAAACAGACATGGGTGAGAGGTTGTGAACATAGCACAAGGGTCTACAATCCCCTGTTCCCCAAAAGACTTCCCTCAACCTTGCTCACAGAGTCATGAATCCTTTTTACTTTTCTTCATTTCTTAATTAAATGTGCATCTCTCAAATTTCTGATAGAGTCCAGAGGTTATCCTGGAAGTTATTCTTACGCATTATATAGATATTCCTTTCCAGTTCAGGGTGTATTTGAGTGGGTAACTAAAACTGTAGAGCTGTGCTCCACTAGCCTTGTTTCTTGAAGATGATCATATAAAGATTTAATGATTACAATGTGACTGTGTGATTGTGAAAATGTTGTGTCTGATGCTCCCTTTATCTAGGGTATGGATAGATACCCTATCCATAAATAAATGATGAGTGAAAAATATGGATAAAAAATAGCCAAATAATAAGGGGAACAAAGGTTAAAATATATTGGGTAGATAGAAACACTAGTGGTCAGTGAGAGGGAGGGTAAGGGTATGGTACGTATGAGTTTTTCCTTTTTTCTTTTTCTGGAGTGATGCAAATGTTCTCATAACTGATCATGGTGATGAATATACAACTATGTGATGATATTGTAAGCCACTGATTGTACACCATGTATGGAATGTTTGTATGTTAAGAATGTTTGTTTGCATGTAGTTTATCAATAAAAAAAGGCCTTAATTAATCCTGGGAAATGTTTGCTTTTCAAACATTCCCTAATCTTTATAAATAAAAAGTTAGTAGAAAAATATTATATATAGTTAGTTAAACAATATTTAAGTTTGGTATAGAGTTTTTTTTTTTAAACAAGGGAAACCAAAGGTTAAACAAAAAGCAATAAAATATTGATGATTCTTAAAAAAAAAAAAGCGCCTCTCTCCATTGCCACACCAGCTAATAATCATTCTGCAATTCCTTGCAACCTGGTTTCTGTTTCCACAACTCTATGACTGCTCTCCAGGTTACTTCCTAAACACAGGATTTAGCGGGTGTCTTAGTCTTGGCCTTTCTTTAACTCTGCCGCATTTGGTTTTTGACAGGGTTTCTGCTCCCTTCCCAAGTCCAGCTGAATCTATTCACTGTGTATTTTCCTTGCCTTCTCATTTGACCACTAGTTCAAGCCCCTATTACCACTGATTTCATTCTCCTCCCTAATTCATCAAAAATCAGTCTCCTTGATCGTAACATTTTGGTAACGGATGGTGGTGAGGGTAGCACAATGATGTGGATGTAATTAACAGCAATGAAATATATATTTGAATGCAGTTAAAAAGGGCAATGTTAGGTTGTACATGTTGCTAGAATAAAAATTTAAAAAAAAACAACCCATAGGATTGATTGTATAAGACAGTCAGCCCCATTATAAACAATGGACTATAGTGATTAGTACAATTATAAAAATGCTCTTTCATGAATTGTAACAAATATACCACCCTAATGTAAGGTGTTAATAATAGGGTGGTATCTAGGAACTCTATACTTTATGCATGCTTTTTTTTATAAACCACAAATTCTCTAATAAAAACAAGAAAAATATCAATCTCTACCCTAGGCCCCTTCTACATACTGCCTTCACATTTTTCTTTTTAAAGTACACCTAAGAAACTATCACCACACTTCATTAATTTTGTCCAACCCTCTCATCCAGATTTTCGAAGGGCACTGACCCTAACTTACCTTTCTATTCTTTGTCCCCATTGCTTCTGACATGTATACTATGTTTTAACAGAAAGAAACAATCTGCTATTCCCAGAATTTATCAAATGTTTTCCCATTTCCACAATAAAGCTCAGATTAGTCCTGCCCTCAGGATCATCCACAACTAACCCTGAAATTTCTGCTTACCAAAATTTCACTAACCCTTCAAGAACGTTGGCAAATGCCACTTCTGAATCCCCATCACATTCTTTCGGATCCTTTCACTTGGCTTTTATTACTTCTTCTGTTTGTTCTATAACATCTGTGAGCATTTTCTCTTTCCTGACAGATAATTACTTCCTGTAGGGCAAAAGTGAAGACTGCGTTTTCTGCACTGGGACTCACAAAAGGGTTGATATTCAATAAAGGCTACTGCAGTGAAATAACAAACATTCTAACTGACTCAGAACCTGATTTCCCCAGGAAATATGGAGATACAATATAATCAGGTTTGGCAAAAACAGATGCGAGGAAACTGCCTATGAAAGCAGAATACCTGGTTTAAGTTCAGGAATAAAAGGCAAAGTGAGTGAGGGACATGTGGGAAATAGAGCCAAGGGCTAAGTAATAAAGCCTGAAATCTGTCCTCTCATTTTAACTGTGTCCCTAAGTTCCTCAGTGAGGTTTGCTCCTCTGCGTACAACTTTTATTTATAGGACAAATGAAAAACAATCTGGGGCTGTATTTCCCCACAAAGAAATATTACCTCTCCATCCAGAGCCCTTGCTGAAAATATCTAAGCAGCTCATTTTATACAATCCTAAAGTCTCTGTGACATTTTGAAAATATTAACAATCTTGTAGGTGCCAATATTCTCTTCATATACATGCTCATTTTTTTAAGCCCTAGGATTATGGAAATAATACTCTCTAAAATATATTTTATAGGTACATTGATATATGGATGGCAAAGTCTATGTTCAGGCCCAGTGGATGGATTAGATGTAGAGAGAATCTTTTGGGAGAACAAAGGGCAACAGATTCTCTTGTTCCATATAACCAGGAAAGTGGTACTATTTTAAGACTCAGCATAATATTGTGGCTCCTTTGTACAGTACTGGAATGAATTAAACCAAATGGACTCAGCCCTGCTGTACAGTCAGGGTTCTCCAGAGAAAAAGAACTGATATATATATAGGTAAATATTAAGAGATTAGGAAGTAGCCCATGCAACTAGGGATTAGAAAATCTGAATTCCATGGGGCAGGCTGCAACTTGGAAACTCCAATGAAAGGTTTGAAGAATTCTCCAGGAGAAGTTGGCTGACTAAAGTGAAGCTAGAAATTCTTCTTTCCGACTGTTGAAATCATTAGTTTTCCCTTTAATGCCTTCAACTGATCGGTTGAGACTTCTCTCATTGCTGAAGGTAGTCTCTTCGGTTGATTGTAGATGTAATCAGCCATAGACACAATCAACTCATTGATGATTTAAATCCAGGAAATACCCTCATTGTAATGATCAGGCCAGCACTTGCATGAGCAAACAATTGGACACCATAACCTGGCTATGTTGAGAAATGAATTTAACCATCACACCTATTAACAGGTCATTTCACGTTTAAAAATATAAAACATATTCAACCCACATCAACTCAACACCTTTTCCACAAAGGACATTAAAGTTGAAATAGTCTCCAGTGAGAGATAAGCAGCTATGTGCTCTGCAGGGAAGTAGCCCTGTTAGTACCTCTCAGCCACTTGCAACTCAAGTCCACTTCAGAAAAGGCCAGTGTAGTTCAGGGAAAGAAGATGTAGGTGGACGAGTAGGCCTACTATTTTTACCTATGTCTGGTTTAAAAGAATTTCATGTTATCCTTTTAAAATTAAGTTGAAAGAGCAAAACTGCTTTATTAAGCAAAGATTCATTTTAATCTAATACCTACCATACAATAAAACAAGGTATTAAAAAATCCACGTGTGGTAATGGTGACCCACAGCATGAAACCTGCTGACCCATGTGCTATCTGACCTCATAGCTATTTCATCCACACATGCAGAATGTTCACACATCATCGCTTCGAGGACTACATCTGAACATGGGATATTTTAAAACCAAATATATTTCATTAGGAGGTATTTTTAATTCTCCAAAATATCTACCTTAGGTTGCACCTGAACCCCATCCTTTTCCAAGGCCTCCATGCTGTGTTTTTAGGTCAGTCCACTCGAAACACCAGCATTCTAGCTACAATAGCATTTTGTAAAAATGAAAGCATATATTCACAATTTTAACAGAAAAGTAACCCAATCACCACAATGAAATCATATGGGATCAGCTCCAATTTACATATCACAATGACAATTACAAAGCTGTAGTTTGTAAAATACCTGTAGAGAGAAATTTAGTAAAACAACTCAATCTGGGAGGAAAAAATGAGAGACTGCATCTAGTCTGTGTGTAGACACAAGGAAGTGGATATGTCAAATACTAAGTTAAAATATTGAGGGAAGAAATAAAAGAAAATGAAAATAAATGTGAAAGTGGGAAAACAAAGGCATTCAGAAAATGGCAACATTCTGGGGCTTACGATAATGGAAGTGATAAAAGAACAGGAAGCAAAGCAAGGGTGAAGTGATGATAGAATCACTTCAATAAAGAAGGTAAAAGAGGGAGCAAGAACTTCTGCCATATTAGAATTCTACCAGTGCTTATGAAATAGTCTGGAACAAAGAGGTATGAAGATATTACTTATCATCTCATCTTGCTCACACCCTAAACTATTAATTTTCAAGGTCCCTTTCCATTTCTAGTCTCTAGTCTCTTTTCTCCTTTCTTTATCTGCAGTCCAGTAGGGGAGTAGTTCATTCAGTCATTTATTTCCCAGGCACGTAGAAAGTATCTGCTAAGGGCAGGACCCTGGACTAGGAGATATGGGTGAAAAAAGAGTGAGTAAAAGGTTGGACCTGCCCTCTACCTCTGTAGACTCCAATCTTGTACACACAAACCATCACATAACAACAAACACAGGAGCAAAGAGAAGTAGTCACAATTGTTTGGAAGTAGACCAAAAACTCACGAAGACTCACACACCCCAGATACGTGGGCATCAATCTAGTCTGCCCTCTCTGGACAATGAGATCCCCATTGAGCAAAAGACAATTTTGCATTTGCCAGCACAGTCAATGATCTACTTAACCAGCTATGTATCTCCACGGCAAGAAATGTGTGATTTTTCAAAAATGATTTTGATGTTACGCTCAAAACATAAAGTTTCTTATGACTCTATATCAGAACCTACATTTCTGAGTTTGACCCAATTTAATTCATGAACTGGTGAAAACAAGGCATCAGACAGGCACCAGTCTACAGTTAAATGGTTGAAAATGCTGGTGAGAAATTGTGAATTAACATTTCTAAAGTTGCTAAGGAATGACAGCAAAAAAAAAAAAAAAAATCACCCCTTAATGCTCAATGCAAGAAAAGGAGGGAGAATATTAATTTCTCTAAGAATAAACAAGGGTTAATATTTAAATATGAGAGAAAGGCATCCTCTGATGCATTATTGGTTTTGGTAAACATTCGGAAAATGAAAATTTAAGTTTAATACTTCAAATATCTGTCAAAAATACCTCCTTCCTACTCCTACACATCCATTCCTACCTCAATTCAGGAAAGAAAATTGAATCTCATTCTGGTCTACTGACAACAGATGGCATTCACAGTAAGCAATTTCAGTTAACTGACAGTGAACAACATCCTACTCGAACGTTTTGTTATCTCCTATCAACTGCCAAACCAAAAAGAAGACCAATACTCAAACTAGGCAAATAAAGACACTATTCTCTTAGAAAACAATAATTTCAATTATCAACTTAAAGGTCACAATTTCTCGGATATGAGATTTCCAAAGTAATCTGCTAACTAAAATTGGTTTTATTGCTGTTAAGCCCTAATATTTTGACATGACTATTGTATACACTTTCTATAGAAGTCTTCCCTCTCACTTTGCCTTTTCTTCATAGAGATCAAATTTCAGTGATAGGATTATTCCTGTTAATTCATGAAGGGGATGGATAAAACAAGAATGATAACCAACAAAGAATATTTTCTCTGCCTGGCAACAAACAGAAGTATTATTCTTAGAAGTAGAGAGGTACTCAGAAAATAGGAGCACTCATCAATGAAGTGGCAGTAGTCTAAAATCATCATAAATATAATGGTTACTCTTCAACTAAATGCCTTCTAGGGCCACAATTTGAAGATAAACAACTGCTAGTCCCTGAAAATAGAAGCCCTCTGTTGTAAGATGCATTATATGTTGGGGGTGGTGGTGGTGATGGTGGTTCTATTTTTGTTTCCAGAGCTGTTAGTGACTATTCTGAGCAACATGGCATATAATAAAACTGCATACGGCCAAAGATACCAGCCCCTGATATAACTGGTTTATTTCCCTTTCAATTCCTATGGTTATCCCATGGGATAAATTTGTCCCTATTCTTCTAACAACTGCCAACTCAAATTCATTCTGCTCTCTAACCTTAACACTTTTATTCTATCTCTTTCTGGCCCTTAAACCTTGAACAGCTACTCAGTATATTAAAGAATAGTGGGAATCCCCTTGGCATGGCATCCAAGGCCTAGTAAAATCTCACCCCCAGCCTAGCTTTCTAATCATACATTTGCTTCCTTCTGATATGAACCTCTTCTCTTCACCTGGTATTCTGATAATGGTCCCACAAAGCAATCCAACGGTTTTCTTCACTCTGTTTAACGATAACCCCTCCTCTCTCTTTCCCAATTCATACATACATGATGTCTTCCTCATGACTCTGTTCATCCAAATAGTTCCCATAATTCAACATCTAGCTCAAGTTGCCCCACAATTTCCTCTCCTCTGGAATTATTATAGCATTTGACATAGGAACCATTATTTGCCAGAAAAACTAGACCCACAAAAAGCTAGATTGTCCAGCTCCTAACTCCTCATTTTCCACCCAAAACCAAGCCACTATTTTTCACCTTGAGCTTTCACATAGCTTTTCATGCATTTATCTCAACAAGGTAAGGTTCTCCTCTTATACTTATTTGCATGTCCCATAAAAAAACAGTGCAATGTCAATAAATGTGTTGTAAATTTAAGTGATAGTTTACTAAATGTAACTTCCTAAAATGTATCAAAATTCCTTTTGATGGTGAAAAGAGAAGCACAGCATTTGCACTGGGACCCCATAAAAAATAACAGCAGTACAGTATAAAAATACTGTTTTTAATTACCATATAATATTGGCAGATGTTGCTGATCCTCATCACATAAGAAGACTTGAGAGAAAGATGAGACTCCTAGATGAGGTGAGGCTCAGGAATGGAACAAGATGCCTGTTTTGGACATTGCTGGGTATTTTTTTTTTTTTCTTTTTATCTGAAAGTATAATGGTCTATTTGCTTGTATGGAAGGATGTTTTGGCTTTGGCTATGTCAAAACGTACCCACAGTAAAACAGTCACATCAAAATGCAATTTAAAATTTTAAATTGGTTTTAAATTTTAAAATTTAAAAAGAAAATTTTATTCATTTTCTTCATTTCTGGAGGATAAATCATTTGCATTTATAATATAGCAGATTATTTATAATATATCTTTTACCTAGGTAACATTACATCTGGTTCTTTTCTATAAATCTTTCCTAGAATAACATGCATGGATCACAAACAAAATACAAACACTTTATAGAATTTAAGGGAGTCAAAAGAAGATGTTACAGACAGTTACAGGCATAACATTGCTACTAGGCACTTCAATATATTAGAAATGCTGCCTTTCAAAAGTATTACCACTGTAAACCACTCTAATGTGACGTAAGTGTCATGCGAATAAGTGTTACAAAGCAACAATATACCTTGGAACAAAAACTTAAGAGATCCACCATATTCTCAATTGAATTACATTTAATTGAAGTGGTTTGAATATATTACTATGAGCATATCTGGCAAATATGTGAAATTGTAAACTTCTTACCTTGGGTCTGTTTCTTGTTCACAGCATTATCAGCTTTATGTCGTTTCTAAAGTTTAAAAACAAAAAGAATAACTGTGAAAAAAGTGAATGAAATTAATAAAACAAAATAGCACCCTCACCAAAAGAGAGATTTCTTTTAATTTATGTTTCTCAGTGTTTTTAATCCTTTCATGGCCAAATCAATTTTAATAAGTAACCATCAACAGAGGTGTGTGGTAATAGAAATATCAGAGGATATAAAGGAATTTTAAAATTGAAAGCACAATCTACAGCACTTTCATACAGTACTTCTCTGGGAACACTGGCTTGGGTTCTTGGAAGGATATTAAATTACCTTATAGGTAAGATTAAAATTTTAATGCACTAGAAAAGTTTGAGCTGAATGCTGATTTAGACTTTTGCTTAAATAACTCACTTAAGATCACCCAAGAGAATTATCTCTAATAACTATCATTTAAAATAGTATTGAAATATTTTCAGCTTCTTATGAAACTCACTAATTAAGCTGAGTAGATCCTCTATAATTTAATGACATACTGATGTCACACAGTGACTAAAACCAAATACACCTGATATTTGCATAAAGCCTCTTCTGTCAGCTGCTCCCCAGCCTCACTCGCACTCTCTGTAATCAACAGCACTGAATCACATGATCCTACTTTCTTCCTCCTCCTAAAAGCACCCCAGAAAATTAAATGGTAGAAAGGTGAGCTAGTCTAAGTCTAGACAGATAAGTTTGAGGAGTTCTATGAGCCCAGATTTTGTAGGAGTAAGAAAAAGATATGAAAGGTCACAGGAAAGATGAGAATCCGAGCGGCCAGGGTAAATTACCTTCTCGATATGGTTCAACTAGAAGTTTTCCATGGCTTCCAACTAAATTTACAACATTGAGTATAACACAGCCTACTCCGTTAGCAATGAGAAAAGCGTTGTGTATAAACAGCTCTGTGCTCAAAGATTCTATCATATATAGTCTAAGGTGAGATTCACCTGCACGGACCTGCCTCTAAGGTAGGTAGGACAAAATGAAATATAAACAAGTATCCTAAATTTCCATTTGAGAAGATGTGTGTGTTAGAATTACAGTGCACAACAGGGAAAAGTCTCCAAGAGAAAAGCCTAGAACTGTGGATTAGCTCTCCACCAAGACACAGCGACACTCAGGAGAAGAGTATTTTTGCTGGCAGGGTGGACTCTGTCCCTCAAACAATCAGCTACAGAACTGCACAAAATGCAAATAAGGCATTCAAAACGCCTCTGTGGAAGAATTGTTGACAACGATTCTTGTTACATCCACACACAGAACACAAAAGAATAGTTTCTCAGAGTATAATAGTCACTAGTAAAAATGTAATAATGCAGATTTTTGATAAACAATTTATTGCTTCCAAAAGTAAGCACATATTTTCATCAACAAATATTCTGACATGGATTTTTTTCAATTCTATTAAATTTGCTGCATCAGTAGAGAATTTTTTAAACTGTAAAATATTTACTGTTCGTTAATAAAAATCTTAAGAAAATGAAGTAACCCAAAACAAGTTTTGGCCCAAAATAATGGTCCAAAATAAATTCAGATATTTTGAGAAGATACAAGTATTTCAAAAATAATGAACATCTATGATAGACAATGGTTAGACTTAAACTGAAGGAGACAAATAAAAGCTAATTAATGGAACATCCCACTTCAAAAAGGAAATTTAATCTTAGTGAAACCTAAGAAGAGCGTAGACATGACCCTCCATTTACAGACAATTCTTGCGCACGAGCATCACTATCCTCAACCTTCCTGCCACAGAATAAATTAGGTCACTTGTCATGAAACAATTGTGCTAAATGTAAGTATAAGGATCCAACTCAACAGGTAGATTTTTAGCTGATGACTACAAAAAGAAAGCAACTCCTTGTATCCTGAAGGAGGTCATTTTTTTTTTCTAAAATTAACGATTTAGGAAAACTATAGTTGTTTTTTGAGTTCAAACACTACCTCCTCCCACCACTCAGTCTGTAATCAGAATTCATCCCATATCACTGATAACTAGTGGATTATTTCATCCTATCACTATGTGATTGATAGTACAGCAGTAACCTGCATTGTAGTAAAAATGCCATGAACTTTTAAGATACTTAAGTGTGCTATAAGTTGACCACTCCCTCCTTCTGAAAATCCTTCTCTCCCTTGGCATTAATTATTACATCATTGCCCACATTTCTATCTGCAACTCTGGCCCCTTCTTCTCTGCCTTCATTGCCCACTTCCTAGAGTCTGTGGGGGCATTTCTCAAGGCTTACTCCCTCGCCTGTTTCCTTTCTCGCTCAACACTCTCCTCCTAGCTCAACTCAGTTATACTTGCAACTTCAATTATAAACAAAACATAAACATATACCAGCCATGACTCTCTTCTGTGCTCCAGACAGCTATATCCAGCTGCCTCCTTGACGTCTTCCTCTTGCTTCTTCCTAAAGGTATCTCAAACTATCCAAAAGGTAATCTATGACCTTAAACTGTCAAGATTTTCCCTTATTTCTGACATGGAACCACAGACCACCTACTTGCACAAAACAGGAACTTTAGACTCATCCTTGCACCTTTTTCTCCCATGAACACATGTATGGATCCTTTCTGGGCCAGAGCATTGAAGTAAGATCTCCATTTTTTTCTTTCCTCTATCTCAATAACCACCAGTTTTCTACACAAGGGAGCCTTGAGTCAGGCTCAATCCCTGAGTTACTACATGGAATAGAGGCATCTCCTGATCTACCTCTCTCCCCAGAAAAAAACTGCAATGTCTCTGAGTGAGTGGAAAAATAAACTCAAGTGTTAAACCATAGACATCTGGAACAGGATTATTACTGCAGCAAAAGTTTAACCCATTCTAATTACATATCCTAATGAATACCTGGCATTTAATAGTGATTTGCTTGTTGAATGAATAAATGAATATATATGCATTATAAATATCAATAGAGATAGCTCTTTATTCAATTACTTAAACTATTATTTTATTTTTCTTCCTTTTCTAGGAAGTATTTCAAAATTTCTATTATTTTATGCTTTGATATAAACTTCTTCTTAAATCATTCTTTTAGACAATTTCTATTTAATTTCTAACTCCCTGACTTCACTGGAAAACTAACTCACATAATACTATCATTACATCTTTAAGGACTGCACAATTAGCTGCTTTCTAATACTAGCACATGACTACATTTTGCCAATAAGGATACTGTTAAAAAAAAAAAAAAACTTTCTCAATGCCATTTTATTTACCATAAATTTTCAAGGACAGAGGTACTAGGAAGCATAGTTACAGAGTTTATATCATCACTAAGAAAAAGAAAAAAAAGGAGAGAAAGTTTTTGAGTAGCACTTATAAGTAGGGCTCTGGAGCTAAAATATCAGGTTTGATCCCGATAGCCCCAGTTATTAGCTGTGTGACCTTGGATAAGTTACCTTACCCCTCTGTGCCTCTTCTCTCTCACTTGTAAACAGGGATAATATCAATACTACCTTAACGGGATATCTGATTTAACGAATTAGTGTACATAGAGCAAGCTCATGAGACCCCCAGAAACTCAATAAATGTTATAAGTATTATTGTTGGTGGCTGTTCACATGGAAAGAATCAATTCAAATTACATTCTTTCATTAACAAACTACAAAAATAAGAGAATACTGTAAAAATATTAATGCCATAGAAATCAACAGGATTAATGCTAGGGACAGATTTCATATATTTTTATACTAGTTGGGCATTTTAAACAGCCTGTGCCAGCAATTAAATAACTTAAGAAGAAACTAATATTTCTGAATATGTATATTAAAAATAAGTCATATTTGTTTATAAAAAAAAATTAAATACTTACAATATCTTCTATTATCTCTTTGACAGCTGCCACAGCTAAAATAAATAAGAGAGGAACCAGTGTTGTGTAACGACCTGTAGGTGAAACATCAGGTATTTGCTATTTAAAGAAAAAAAAAAAAGAAAGAAATCCAGTGAGAACTAGAAAGTTTATAATAGGTTTTAAAACAACAAAATTGTAGTGCCTTCTAAAATATGTCTCACTGATTTTACTATCTTGAAAGATTGGCACTGGGCTAGGAAAATTGCTTACATCTAATAAGTGGCTTCAAGAGCATGTTAGCTAGCTTCATGATAAGCAGATGGGTATAGGACTGACATCTACAAATGAGGGATTTGTTAAATAAATTATGGCATATCCATAGGCTAAGATACCATACATCCTTTAGAGATGGTATTTTAGGAAAACAATGAATGACATGGGAAAATACCCACCCATTTATTACATGAACAAAGCAGATTACAAAACAATGTGCGTTATATGACCCCGTTTTTGTAAACTGAATCAATATACTTCTTGGGAGAAAATAAAAAGACTAGAAGTACACACACTCAAATTTTAACAGCAGTTGTCTCTGGGTGGTAGAATAAAGTTTATAATTTTTTTCTTTATGCTTTATCATATGTTCTAATTCTTTTTTGCAATAAACATATGCTACTTTTTAATGAATATAGCATTTTTTCCTGATGACAACAAACTCAAATACAAAGAGAAAAAAGATTTAAAGTGGAAGCTCTTGTATTCTAAGGCTCAGGACTGACATTTTTATAGTTACCAAAATAAATCAGTATTTTAAACAAAAGTCCCAGCCCCTTCATGACCCATTATGAACAGTCCCAGCTATTACCAGATTTAGAGAATGTTTAAGCTAAGCTGACGAAAATAAATCAAATAGGCTTGAAGAGGAAAGGGATTCTGATACTGCTTGCAGCAGGAGCCAGAAATGGCCACCAAAACCAGTTTATCTCTCGGTTAGATAAGCTTCAGGGGATTAGTCAGGGGCTTAACAAAAACATTTATTAATACCTGAACATTTGACTATCAACTAAGATTTACAATGTGACCTTACCTGAAGCAGTGCAATAAAGAGAAAAAATGAATTAGCAGCTCTTCTAAACTGAGAGTAGAGAAATCGTGGAAGGAATGTGATTATGTTGTATTTTGCAGTGCTGGAAAAGAAAAATGAAAAGTAGCATAAAACCAGATTACTCGGCAATTAGCACCCAAATTTACAAAGTCTTACTATTGCCACCATAAAAAATTAGATGATCAATATTTGCCTTCTGTTTCAAATTGGGAGAATATTGCAAAGGGTCATTAACTTAAATGAAAAAGAGTGAAAGGAACTGGCTAAATAGTGATGACTGAACACCACAGGTTTTATTTTCTGCATATTATCTTTTGTCTTCTTTGTGCAAACCCATTCAACATTATTGGGAGTAGCTACAAAGAAGGCACCTTTAGTTAAGATAGTGTATATAATACATTAACAGAAAATAAAAAATACCAAACAAAACAAAACAGGAATTTAAGCAGGACCAGAAGACTATAAATAGAAATGCCTTCTCTGGATAACTTCAAGGAAATGGGGTGTTTTTTGGGGTGCTACCTGATCTTTCTTCATGGCCCCTCAAGGGACTCCACACCAAACACACCAGATGTCCACAATCAGTGAGAGAGTACTGCTTAGATCTCAGACACATCCAGATATCCCCCTTCTTTATCAAAGGGAGAGAGCTTTCAGTTGCACCAGTAGCTATGATCTCAAAAGGAGATTAAAGAAGACACATGGGAGACTCTCCAGACTGAAAAACGTTTAACTACAGAATCTGAAGTTGTAAATATCAATTGAAAGTTGGCACTTCTCAAATGCAGGAATTCTGTCACTGGAGAAACACTCTACCAGTGCTGGGGATGTTTTAGTTCCAGAGGCCACAAGGCAGCACTCAGTGACCAGTGCTCATGCTGACACTTTTTATATTATTACTGGAAAGAACGCATGACAGTCAGTAATTCTCACAGCCCTCTGACCCTCAATACCATAGTAAATATCACAAATATCAGAAGGAAGTATTTAAAGACTAATGAATCAGAAGGAGTTCTCATGGAACTACAAAGACTTCTCCTAATGTTAATCACTGTAAAGCAAAACCAGTAAGATGTTCTACTAACAACTTATTTGCCCATGAACAGCTTTCATCATTTAGACACTAAATATAGAATCGGTAGAGTATGATTGTGTACTTTTTCAGCTTCTTCTAGCTTCCAGGTTTTTATTAACAGCTCTTTGATTGGGTAGAAGATGGAGAAAGAAACAGCCTGGAGGCACTCTAAGGGCTTCTGCCCTGAAAGCTGACCCCAAGGTATGCCGTGATAGCTCCTACCTGACGTGGTTATTGCAGAATTTTGTCAGCTGGGGCTGGTTGATGAATATAGTTCTTACTTCCTCCTGATCAGCTAGTGAAGTCTTCTCAGAAACATCATCAGTCTTCTCATAACCTTAAAAAGGGATAGTTTTCTTAAGAAATGTTTCATTTTATTAATAGGAGCAAAAATATTTCATAACTATGGGAATCTAAACTATTTTAAAAGTTACATGCTTTTTCCCTTGTTTTTTTAATAATGAAAAGGAAAATCTACACATCTAACATTACTACTACATTTAAAAGGTAGCATTTAAGTCATGTAAAAAATGGATCCATTTTCAAAAACAATATGGATCTTAATTTTTTTACTAATCTTACCCCCATAAATGCTCAATGTTTATTTCCTCCCATTACATAAAAGATGACCAAAAGCAACAAAGAATTTTAAAGTGGTTTATAGTTTTAGAAAAGACTTACGAATGACACAAAGGAAACTGTAAATATATTCCAAAATTTTAACATCCTTTTAAAATACTTTCCAGGGTTTGTTTTGTTTCTTTTGGGATCAAGACAGAAGCAAAAATAAACATTATGATATATGTAGGCAAATGCCAAAAATACCTAACTCACTATGATCACCTATTTTTTTCCTCCAATTAGAGTTTATATTCACAAGCGTATTTTTAAATTTCTTAACATCATTACAAATCATCTCACAATCACCTTAACAATGCCACAGGTCCATGCTATATCAATCAGATACCACCTCGTTGCAATATCCACAATGCTTTTTAAAACACATGGAGTTCTAGGGGGTGCAAGGGTAGTTCAGTAGTAGAATTCTTGCCTGCCATGCGGGAGACATGGGTTCGATTCCCAGTCCTTGTACTTCCCTCCAAAAAACAAATAAACAAGCAAAACAAACAAAAAATTCAACAAATGGTGCTGCAATAACAGGATACTCACATGGAAAAAAAAAATGAAATGTGATCCTGCCATCCAGCATACGAAAAAAAAGTAAAATACATGGAGTTCTAGAAGTACTGAGAACAGAAAAACTCTTAAACAGCTCATTTTACTTCCTAGTGAGAATTAAATGAGATTAGGTTAAATCAGTCCCTTACTCCTTATTAGAAAGGGACAGCAATAGCACTCACCCATTTTCCTTCTCTTTTCTGAGTGCCCAATGCCAACTCTTCCCATAAGACCCACCCAAATGGGGTCTCTTCTGAAGTCTTCCCTGAGGTCAAAGTCCAGTGAACCCTCTGTGCTCCCAGCCCTTTGTACCCTCCCCCTCCTCAATAAAGCACTTACCAGAAGGTTCTACTGCTCTTTGTTTATGAGTCTGCCTCCCCTTACCAGAATGGGAACTCCCTAAGGCAATAGATGGCATATTACTCATCTTCCTAACACCAGTATCAACATAGAACAGGCACTTCATAAATGTTTGCCAAAGTAATAAGGACCAAGTGACAAAGGAGTTGTTACCTTTTTTTTTTTTTTTGAGGGCAAGCAAAAGCTTCTCCACCCACTGATAAACACATGAAGGACAGCCAAGTGTTGTAACAAATTCTACAAGAAAAGCACGCCTGTGGGGTTCTGTTACCATATGAAACTAGAAAATTATTTAGTCTTTTTTACAAAGGAGAGGAACATGAGCAATGGTACCAGGCGTAAAGGGAAGCAGTGCCCTGGAAGGACTGAAGGGTGTGAGAACCGGCTTGATGTGGAAGGGGTGGGGGGTCAAACAAGGATGGCATTACTGGAGTACCAAGGGCAAGGTAAGGATGGCCTAGAAAGGACGCTGAAAAAGTGCACAGGGCTTATGGTGGTGAAGACGTCTGGCTCTCATCCTGCAGCTGGCAGCAAGCCCCTGCAAGCTTTCCAAGCAGAAGAGCCTCAGGGCAAGCATCACATTTTATACTCCTTGCACTGGAGGACATGCGGCTCCAGATTAGGGATGGCTATACCCATTCGACCAGCTTGGTCCAAGGTCACTTACACATTAATCACCTTTTATTATATCATGTTGGAGATACAACATAAGCTTTTCCTCCTAGTTTTATATAATCAAAATTTCACATATTGATTGTCATATAGAGGCATATCAATCTTAAAAACTCTTAAAAACCCTTTATTAGATTGTCCTTAACCACAGCCCAGACAAAAACCACAGTGAACTGTTTCTGGCATTTGGATTGGACAGTTGAAGCCAGCTCTCCCCTCTCCACTCTGCTCTGAGCTGATGTCTACAGGTTGTACTTGCTCTCTGTGACTGGACTTTTCTTTTTTTTTTTTTTTTTTTGCCTGGTGAGGGCCTGTCCTTCAGATGTTCTTAGCTCGGGGGATAGGTGTCATTTCTCACCCCATCACATACATCCATTTACATTAGGGTCTCAAATGCTACCAGGTGGAGCTGAACATCACTTCTTTCCCCCACTTACTAGTTTGTATTCAGGAGTTTCTATGGGGCAAAGGACCCTGGTGGGAAAAATGCATACCTCTTCCCACTAATGAGAATCAGAGTAATTAAAGCAATCTTAATGGACTGACAGGGCCCCAACCAAGGTGAGATAATAAGAGACCCTAGGGAAAAAAAACTCACTCTCGGGTAGTGCCATTAAAGTGGGTTGATGGGTCTAGGCACAGATTACAGCTAATGCCATAGGCCTTCTTCACTCAAACACCTTAGCACTATGGAAAAGCCTTGGGAAGACGATGTGCAGGAACCTGAATTTATGGAGCAAAACCCTTGGGGCTCTGACACTATTGCTCTGGTATGTCCTGAGTGTGACATAGAGGAAGATACAGGAGGTCTACACTGGAAGCAAGGAGTGAGGTATTTGACCAACAGGACCTAAGGTCACTCTGCCCTGTCTCCATAGGGTTGTGAGGGCTTCACTGCGCTCGACCACACAGGTCCCCTCACCAGCAGTGACACAGTGATCCCGTAAGTAGCTAAGGCCCACTCATGGGATGTCAGAAGGCCAGCAGCTGCAGGTACCTCCTTGTGCTATGCACCTGATTTCCTATTCACTTCTGGCAGGTGGCCCAGCCAGCAACGAGCAGGTTTAATAAGCTCAGGGCCTCTGGAATATTCAGGTGAGGGCACCTGGGGAAAGATCAGCAGTCTTACTAATTTGCAAAGTGGGAGTTTATAACAATCGTAAATTGAATATTCAAAGAACTCTTATGGCACATTGTAGAAAAAGGCAGGTTAGGTCTGGACATATGGGTAACTTATCAATCCACACTCCTACCACATTGAAGAAAAATAAGGCTCTTCTATTTGAACTAATGAGATGACCCTTTGAGGGAGATGAGGAACAATTTGGATTTCATCTTGCTGCTGGGTTAGAATTGAAAACACATTCCCTATATTCAATTTGATAGCTGTTCCATATGACCAGACAACTCTATTTTATTCCTCTATTTTTAAAAAAAAACTTTCTCTAAAGCTTGCTTTCAGAATGTATGACTTCTTTTTTGTGCAAATCACCACCTGCATCAGCTTTAATGACCACATAAAGAGCTCTGTGCTTCCACTTGGACAACACCTTCACTGAGAGATTTATAGTGAACGGTATAGGCAAAGGTGATGCAAGGGAGCATCCCCTCACCACTCACCCCAAAACCCCAAAGAAGATAAAACTAAGAGGGCTCAGCTGCCATTCCTTCCCATACATGGTTCTATCTATCCTTTGTTTTGAGGCGGGAAGCTGTGCCTCTTAGAGGGTCGCTGAATAATTTAGAGCGTTTGTTTCCATAGGTCATTAACATTTACTAGTAGCTCTTAACTCATCTCAATGCTCCTGAGTCCTGAGAACTGAATGTGCTATTGTGTCATCCCCTCACAGATGGCATGAGAGGGGCAAGTGAGGCCAGGCAGGGAACTAGTGGCAGTTCTCACTGCATCTCTCCAGAAGTTCAGGCCTTTAGTGCCTCCTGTGCCCTCGAATCATCCTAAATGTGAAGTATTTCAAGAGAAAAAAATACATCTTAATCATGGCCTTGGGGATCCCTTAAAGCTTTTCCTGGCACAATATTGCACCTAGAGGGCATGTAACATTCTCACATTTAATGGAAATGGACACTAAGGGTTCTGGCAGACTGATTCTGGGTTCCCCTCAGTAACCATCATCACTGGTTCAGAACTCCAAAGCCCGCTATAATAATCTGAATAATGGCCCCCCCAAAATATCAGGTCCTAATCCCTGGAACCAGTGAATGTTTTCTTATGCACAACATAGAGTGATTATCCTGGATTGTCCAGGTACACCCTAAATGCCATCACAAGTGCCATTAAAAGAGAGAGGTGCAGATGTGGCCTCTCTAAGCCAATGCGGCAAGTGAACTCACTGCCCTCCCTCCTATGTGGGGCATGACTCCTAGGGGTGTAAATTTCCCTAGCAATGTAGGACAGAAATCCCAGGATGACCCAGGACCTGGCATCAAGGAACTGAGAAAGTCTTCTTGACCAAAAGAGGGAAGAGAGAAATGAGACAAAATAAAGTGTCAGTGGCTGAGAGATTTCAAACAAGAGTCTAGAGGTTATCCTGGAGGTTATTCTTATGCATTATATAGATATCCCTTTTTCAGTTTATGGTGTATTGGAGTGGCTAGATCGAAGTATGAAACCATGGAGAAGTGTTCCTGTAGCCTTGATTCTTGAAGACAACTGTATAATGATAAAGCTTTTACAGTGTGACTGTGTGATTGTGGAAACCTTGCATCTGATGTTCCTTTTGTCTAGGGTATGCACAGATGAGTAAAAAAGATGGATAAAAAATACATAATGGGGGACAAAGGTTAAAATAAATTGAGCAGATGGAAATATTACTGGTCAATGAGAGGGAGGAGTGTGGGGTATTATGTATGAGTTTTGGTTTTTTTAATTTCTTTTTCTGGCCTGATACAAATGTTCTAAAAAATTATCACGGTGATGAATATACAATCATGTGATGAAATTGTGAGTAACTGATTGTGTACCATGTATGGAATGTTTGTGTGTTAAGATTTATCAATAAAAATATATATTTTTAAATCAGCCAAATGTCAAAAACAAAAAAAAGAGACAGAGAGAGAGAAATAGAGGTGACGGGAGATACGACAACATAAGAAGAGAAGGTCATGTAAAGATGGAGGCAGAGACTGTAGTGATACAGCCACAAATCAAGGATGGCTAGCAGCTACCAGAAGCTGGGAGAGACAAGGGATGGATTCTCCCCGAGTGCTCCTGGATGGAACACAACCGTGATGACACCTTGGCGTTGGCCCGCTGGTACTGATTTCAGACTTTGGCCTCCAGAATGCTGAGAGAATGAAGTTGCTTTAAGACACCAAGTTTGTGGTAATTTGTTACAGCAGTCACAGGAAACTAATGCATCACTATGGAATGAGTTCAAATCCCATATCGAGTATAGTCAAATGGATGTTACTTGGTAAATAACAAAAACCAAGAGTAAATTGTGACCTTAGGCAAGTTACTTACCATCATTAAATTTCAATTTCTTAGTCTGAAAAGTAGAAATATAGTATAGCCACCTCCTGGAATAGTTGGTATTAAAGGAAAAAGTATATGCAGACTACTCAGCAAAATGTCTAATATTTATTAAGTACATAATAAATGTAACCGATGATACTTAACATTGGTGGATAAAGATAAGTTCATATGCTGAGCCTCACAGAAGTGGAAGGCCAGGATACTGTTTCAGAGTAGTAGTTTTTTAACTTCTATTGTAATTGCCATTTCATCTCTTTCCCTTCATGTTTTAGCTACCTAAGTATTATAACTCTGGCTCATAATAAATACTCAAAGTCTGATGAATGAATTAAGAAATTAGCAAAAATAGATTTTACAATACCAATGGCAGATCTTTCTCTCAGAGGCAGAGATAAACCAAACTCATAAGTTACCATATGATGAGAAAAAAGCTCCATAGGAACTAGAGTAATTGAAGTCTCATAATCAATTCAACTCTCCCTTGTTGGCCTACATAGAAAGTCAAATGTCCAAGTGAAAGTATGTCAGATGAGAACTGAAGCAATCCACTGGTGGTTAGGTGAAATAAGAATCTAACAGCATCAGCCTAGCACAGCCTGATATACTCATCCCACATAAGGAGAAGATGCATTCAAGGGACCAATATCTTCCATAACCCTGGCACTGGGGCTAAAGTACTTCAAGTTTGTTAGATAAAGCTTCTCTTTCCCTTCACATAGCTGGGAAGAGTGCTCCCACTGTCTAACTCTATGACTCATCCGTCCCTCCAAATTCAAACTGACATTTAATCTGTCAGTGGGATTACAGTCAAACCCTGTAAATCTAGGAACCATTCTGTCCCTCTTGCAGGTTACTTTGGTTATATCATGCATTGATTTTACAAAGAAATGAGAAAGCAAGCTCATTTCCAAGTGCTTGGGGGCATCTCAACACGGCTGCCAGGTACAGGCACACAAATTCAGGACGATAATGACAACAGAAGCACTCTCCTACAGTACCTTCACCACATCTTGGACTCTTCTGGAGAATCACTCAGGTATTCACCCCAGAGTCCTTGATGCTCAATCTGACCTATGATATCCACTAATAGTGTCATGACCCTTCTTAAACTGAAAGCTGTAAAGTGCAAACACAGGCAGGCACATTCACATACTCATTCCTTTGAGGAAGAGACAAGCAAGGTTCTCACTCTATTAAAGCACATTTCTAAAGCACCTTAGCTTTGTTCAACGTTATTCCCTCCAAGGTCTGTGCATCTTAAAACCAGCCAGAATCAAATCAGACTCTCTAAATAAAGGATTCTGGCCTAGCTTTTCCTGAAATGAACAAGAAGACTTTTTCTTCATCAGGCCAAATGAAAGAGACGATAACAATATAGCAATTCAGAATCACAGCTATATTGAAAATTCTGCATTTGAGGTTTGCAATGTCCCACTTGATTCTTATCCCCCAGCAGAAAAATGGTTTTGCTATCTGAATTGTGGTTTTTTTGGCTAATGATAAAATTACCTAGTATTTCTAAAGTACACATCAAACCAGGGATTTTCTCAGGCTAAATTCTGCATTTTTAGTTATAAAATGATAGCATGCCAAATCCCCGACCTCTGAAAGGCTGAGAATTTTGGAGTAGTAAAATAAACAGTCACACATTGCTTTGAGCTACTGAATGTGCCACAGTAAGATATTTCTGAGTGTTACTAAGTAAGGGTGTGTAAGCAACGCCATCCTGGTGACCATAACAGGTGTCAGCTTCACTATTAGAAAAACATAAGCATGCTGATGGGTCAGCATCTTAATTCACAACCCTGAAAGTGAACAAGCATCCATCTTCCCTAACAGTGTCGGTTATTAAACCCATTCTCCGCTTAGTGGCTGTGAGGAGACTTCCAGCTCTTCTACCAAGTAATTATGTGATCGTGTACAAACCACTAGATCCCTGGGGATTATTCTCTTCCCTTGTTAAATAAGGAAACTAGGCTAATAATCTGACATTCTCTTTCAGCTCTAAAAGCCTGTGAAATTACTAACTGCTGGACATCAGGCAGAAAAAAAGTCAATGCCTCATTTGTTCAGACGAACAGGGAAGCTTACAAAATGAAATAAACAATGTTTCCTACTTGAGCCTTGTGATGGTTTGAAGCTGTATGCACCCCAGAAAAACAAGTTCTTAAATCAAGTCCATTCTTGTGGGTGTAAACGCACTGTAAGTAGGATCTTTTGATGAGACTGTTTCAGCTAAATTGTGACCCACCTCGTTCAGGACAGGTCTTAATCCTATTACTTGAGTTCTTTTAAAGAGAATGAAATTCAGACAGAGAGAGAGAGAAAGCCGCAGAAGCAAAAAACTGAAAACAACAAAGCCGAGAACAGAAGGGAGAGACCAACGGGTGCCACCATGTGCCTTGCCATGTGGTAGAAGAGCCAAGGATAGCAGGGCAGCTGGTCTTCAGGAAGAAAGCATCACCTCGATGATGCCTTGATTTGGACATCCTCACAGCCACAATCTGTAAGCTAATAAATTTCCATTGTTCAAAGCCAACCCATGTCATGGTATTTGCTTTGAGCAGCCTAGGAAACTAAAAAAATCCCTTATCGAGACATTTGTTGGCTTACTTCATCTGCACCTAGCATTCGGTCATAAAATCAAGTGGTACTTTGTAATAATGGCTAAAGCTCCATATTTGAAAAGATAAGCAGTGACCTATTCTGTTGCTTGCAACTGCCTGGTACCTACTGACCAGCAACTATGGGCTACTGAGTATGGTGACATGTGGTCTTTCTTTCTTCTTCTGGCCACATGCTCACATGCACACAGAATAATGTAACAGGGCGGCTGCCGTGGCTTAGCAGGCAGAGCTCCGACCTGCCATGCTGGAGGTCTGGAGTTCGATCCCTGGTGCCTCCTGCCCATATGCAAATTAAAAAAAAAAAAAGAATAATGTAACAGAGGAGAAAAAAGTGCTAAACAGCTATTTAAATAAAAAGGCTTTTGATCCTCTCATACAATTACAGCAGAAATACCTATCTGAAATTTTTCATTTCTCATCACAAATATCACCATCCAACAGTAAGAGCCATTGTTCATTAGTTCGTTCATTTGTTCATTCATTCCACATATTTAAATACCTACTAGGTACCAAGTGATCAATAGAACTCTCTGTGCCTAAATTTCATTATGTGTAAAATGGAGATAATAATAGTTCCCTCCCCAAAGGGGGGTTGTGAGGACCCAGTGAATTAATACATATAAATAATAATGCCTGAAAAAAATAATAATAAAAGAACAGTACCTGGCACATAGTAAAGTAAGAACTCAATAAATGTTAACTATTTTCATTGTTGTCCCTGTTATCTCTGCTGCTGTTGCTACTACTACTGCTTAATACTGCATAGTAGGAAAAGGCTTCTCCAAGGAAACAGCAGACTTGAGACCAGAATGTCACATCAGGAAGAGTAAGGGATAGTGCAAACCCAGTGTATTAGCTAGGATTCTCTAGAGAACCAGAACCAGCAGGAGATGTCTGTAAATATAAAATTTATAAAAGCATCTCATGCAACTCTGGGGATGTAAGAGTCCAAGGTCTGTAGGGCAGGCTACAAGCTGGCAACTCCAATGAAAGTCCTCAATGAGGCTGGCTGGCTGAAGCAGAAAAAGTGGTTGTCTTTTCTGAATCCTCCTTAAAAGTCTTCTGGTGATTAGATTAAGCATCATTCATTGCAGAAGACACTCCCTTAGCTGACTACAAATGCAATCAGCTGTGGCTACAGTCAATGTGGTCATGATTTAAGTCCATGAAATGTCCTCACAGCAACAGACAGGCCAGCGCTTGCCTGACCAGACAACTGGGCATCATCACCTGGCCAAGTTGACACATGAATCTGACCATCACACCCAGGAAACTTACAGTGTCAGGAATAAGAGGAATAGTGATAGTTAAATATGCAGAGCATCTTAAGGAAAAGCAGGGCCAGGTGGGAAGAAACAACAATAAACGTCAATTCTTATTTTTCATGAACAAAGAATCTACTGAAAAGTTTTAAGTGGGAAGGCCATTGTGATACTGTGGAATTCAACTAAAAGACAATGGGGCCTGGGTTAGATTATGGTGACAGATATGAAAAAAAGTGGCAGACACATGATGTTTTGTAGAAGCAGAGCTGGCAAGACCCTTCTAGACTCTTCATATTTTTCATTATCATCTCACCATTTATGATGCCACATGTGCCCACCCTCTGATGCCACTCCAAGCAAAAAATATAAGGCTTGAAAGAAATTTAGGATTTTAAATACAACAAATAATTAATAATTTAATGAAAAGAACTTTCTTCATAGCCAACCAATCCTAGCCTTCGATATCAGGAATCTTTTTTTATTATAACATGGTAATCAATAACATTTAAAATATAGAGTATAATCAAGAAAGCCTTTACAGAAGCATGTCTGGGAGCACAGGCTGTGGAATGAGAAAGACAGTTAAGGACTATCAGTTAAGAGCTATTACCTTAGAAAAACTACTTAATAGTCTCCCTTCACAGCTTTTTGTGGGGATTAAAAGAAATAAAGCAAAGTACTCAGGACAGTGCCTGGCTCCTTATCCATATGTAATGAATTTTAGCTATTTATTATCTATTAGCACCGTTGGTTTTATTGATGACAAGAAAAACAATCTTTCTTTCATTTGAAAAAGATGTTTGTTTTATTTAACTTGGTATTTTTCCCCATTCTTTATATGGGTTGACACTTTACTTTTGACTTCAAAATCTGTTTTACCTATCTTCAAATAATATCATCCACCATGGCTACATCTTGTCCTAAAGGGGAAATAGAAAGTCTATCAACAGGTTTTGATCAGGATATTTCAGTCAATGGCTCCTTTCTTCATGTAGAATCTTTTCATGTTAATTCTGAGCCCAGAGAGTTTGACAAAATTGCTGGGTTTTGACTGAGTTGACCATCTTGGCTGACCATTGCTTCCTCTGTGGAATTCAAGCATTTGGTTGTGGATTAAACCATGTTTAATTTTCTAGGCTGCTCAAAACAGATATCATGAAATGGGTTTTACACAGTAAGAAATTATTAGCTTACATTTTGAGGCTGTGAGAATATCCAAACCAAGGCATCATCAAGGTGATGCTTTCTTTCTGAAGACCAGCTGCCAGCGATCCTTGGCTGCTTTGTCACATAGCAAGGCACATGGTGGCATCTGTTGGTCTCTCCCTTCTCTTCTGGGTTTCATTGCTTTCAGCTTCTTGCTTCCATAGCTTTCTCTCTCCTTCTCTGAATTTCATTCTCTTATAAAGGACTCAAGTAATAAATAGGTTTAAGACCAATCTGAATGAGGTGGGTCATACCTTATGTGAAATAGCCTCATTAATATGTCCTTACTGATGGGTTTACATCCATAGGAATAGATTAAATTTAAGCACATGTTTTTCTGGGGTACATACAGCTTCAAACCACAAGTGTACCTTCCTCTTCTCGTGCCTCTGTACAGACTGATGCTGCTTAGTTGCACCTGTCATAGTTTTCCAAAAGTAATGAACTTAACAACTACTGTCAAATACTCCAAGAATGGAGGTTTTCAACTTTTGCTTGGTAAAACCTGGTGGCTTCCCAATAAAGCACAAAACATTGATCTCCAGGTTTCCTTGTTTTTGCACGCGCCATAGGAAGAGCTGATTCTAGTACTTTACCTAGTTTAATTGGCCCAGATCTTCTTTTGGGCCATTATTATAAAATGTTCTATCATCACAAGGTGTAGCTATGACAGGTCTTGCTGACTTCAGTTCTACTCACCTCCCCTTCAGTGCCATGTCTGTATCTCCATTAGTGACAACAACGAAACTGTTAGTTCTAATAGATTCTGGTAAACATTTACATTAAATAATTTTTTTTTCAAAAAATACACAATTGAAAGTTTCATAATTTATTGTTTGTGGTTTCCCGTCATAAAAATGATAAGGATTTGCTATTTGATTTTCTCTTGTACCATGTGTGTTTGTTTGTATACTGTATGGCAAGGGTCACATTTCATTCATTTTCCATGTGAGTATCCCCTTACAGCAGCGCCATTTGTTGAATTTTTGTTTGTTTGTGGTTTTTTGTTTGTTTGTTTTGCTTGGGAAGTGCATGGGCTGGGAAGTGAATCTGGGTCTCCCACATGGAAGGCGAGTACCTTTGCAAACCCTTTACCAGGCTTCTATTATTATAATCTATGGATTCTTGAGGAAATGGATTTTCTTTTCCTTCTCCATGGAATGGAATTTTTCTTGGTCTGCTTTGCATAGAGCTATCTCGCTTTTTAAAAACACCACCATTGTGCCGAGAACTCAAAGAACATGAAGTACCTTTAATTTTATCATCTAGAATACAGTCTACCGCCTTGGTTCTCTCCTTCAGACCATACTTCAGATCCTGAAGAAGAAGTTGGTCTTTCAGGACCTCTGTGTCTAGGTAATCTACTGATTTCCAAACTGACTTTGCATTTTGAGTACTGCTCTGAAAATGAGGAGGCTCTTCATTTCTTGGCTGCCTGGTATCACCATGAAGATGATGGCTCGGTTGATCATTTCTTACTCCATTTTACTCAGTTTGTGACAATCCACGTTACCCCTGAAGAATATATTATGACTGTGATTTAACTTCAAAAAATCAAACAATGGACTTGGTGCTGATGGGATTGCATTTCCCAGGTCCTCTTTATCTTGAGAACTTATTTGCCCCTTGCCTTTTCTTTTACCATCCAGAGGTGGACCCATAAGAGGTTTATGTTTATTGCTATTAAAAAATATATTCTATGCTGCTTCTAAGTGATACCATTATCCATAAGATTTTGTCACAAAGCTTTTTTTACTAAAGCCTATTTGTTTTATATGCTTCAGAACCTTCTCAACAACCAGTTCTCTATAGATACCTTCATGTTTCCCCTCAAATTTGGTTGATTTTTCTGTAAGACTTTCCTATTTGGGTTTGTGATATTAAAATAGCTGAGATTTCTATTGATGACAGAGTCATAGGTATTTGTTTATACCACTTTTGTGGCCCAATTTCATAATAGAAGGAAATAATCACATTCAGATAGGAGTCAGTGAAAATGTAGATGTAATTTTCATCTAATACAATTTTATGGAACCCTATCCCACCACCTCCTGATTTCCATCCACAGACTCCTTAGTGATCCACAGATCTCAGTTTAAGAATGTGACTTTAAAATCAGGTGAATCTGTGCAGAATCAGGTTATTCTGTTTTTCGAGGATAACACCTATCTTTAGGATGTCATTTTTCCTTGGTTCATTCCTGTTAATTTTGAGTTCATGACTTATAAGTCCTATTTTTGAACACATCCAAACCAATATTATAAGGAAGCACTTGCACTTGCTTTTTTAGCACTCATGCCGAGATCACCTAGGCTCATCACCACCTCCTCCTAGCATTTCAGTTTCTTTGCTCACCAATCCTTTGCTTTACAAATTCATCATTATCATTTGCAGGTTTGACAGCCATAATAACTTGTTTCTCTCCTATCCACTTGAACATGAGATACACATAGCTGTCCAAAAGGCACAAAAGGACATGTTCTACCTTCGGTTCTAATATTGCTTCTACTGTGTTTTGACAAGCTTCTGTAACTCCCATTTCTCAATACGTGCTCCACTTCACCACCAAGAAATGTGGTGTTAGAGTCATTCAATATCAGGAATCTCATTTTTTTATGTCAACAGTGCCTGGGAGCTTAATTTTAGTTCCAAGCACTGTGTTGGGCTTATTTTTGATATACACTAAAAATGTTACTGCTGAGCAACTCATGTGACCATCAATCATCTGCAAACACAGCATTCTTGGTAGAGCCTGAGCTTTTTCATTATTCTATGGTCCAGCCCACTGCAAGGTTTCTGAATCCACAAAATACATGAAACTTCAAGTATGTCTATCTTTAAACCATTGATGTCACTAAGAAGGAATTTCTCCCCTACTGCTCTTAGACATTGAAAGCAACCAGGATGATGTTTTTGTTTTTGTTTTTTTTCACCTGGTCAGGAGAAATTTTGCATACTTCAATGCCTTCATCTGAAAGATACCTATCGGTCTGGGACAATACCAAGCTGGGAAACCTGGCCGTGACAGCTGCTTAGGCCAGGAGTGGTGAGGATCTGGAGCGAGGTTAGGGAGAAGCCTTCCTACTTGAGACCAAAAGAAAAGAAAAGCAAAAATAAAAAAATTAAAATTCTAGCTATTATTTCTATTACTGAAATCAAAAAGGCAAACTGTGGTGAGAAAAAAAGACAAAAAAACAAAGTACAGGCTTTAAAGTCAGATCTGTATTCAAATTCAAATTATAATACTTCCACATAACACTGGGAAAATTATTTATCTTATGAGCTTTAGGTTCCTCATCCATAAAAATAAGGTTAACATGAGGATTAAATGATTTTATGCTAGCAATGTAGCATAATATTTATCACTCAATTCCTATTATCCTATTCTCCTCAGAAATGATTAAGTCAGTTTCCCTTTCTAAAATACTTATTTGGGAATAAAACAAAAGTCTTTAGGACACAAAGAGATTGATGGAGAAGACCTGGAGTGTGTGAAGGGACTGTTGGTGTAAATGGAACGACTGCCAATCTTGACAAAGGAGGACACAAAAGGGAGAGATTGGAGTTTGCGGAGTGAGAACCATGGAAGTTCAGGTCTGAAGCCAAGAAACCTCGGCCAGGAGAGTGGACCCACCTGTATGCGTGGAGAGGGTGAGTTTACCCTGAAGGGCAAGGATGAGTCTCCCCTCTCATTGCAGTGGAAGAGTTGTGTAGCCTCGGGCCTTGGAAAAGGCATAGCACGCTCCTTGGGGGACTGGGAGAGCCTGGCT
>PVIY010016843.1:13179-50895 GCA_004026745.1 Myrmecophaga tridactyla | reverse complement strand
TTTTTTTCTCTATTATCGTTTTATTTCTTTTTCTGATGTCTTTTTATTTCTTTCTCTAAATCGATGCAAATGTTCTAAAAAATGATGAATATGCAACTATATGATAATGTTAAGAATTACTGATTGTATATGTAGAATGGAATGATATATTAATGTTCTTTTGTTAAGTTTTTTAATTAATAAAAAGTTTAAAAAAAAAAACAACAAAAAACGTAATGGTTAGGGTGCATGGGTGGTCAGTGGTGGAATGCTCTCTTTCCATGCAGGAGACCCGGGTTCGATTTCCAGACCATGCACCGCCCCCCCCCCCAAACAAACAAACAAGATCATAATGGATCGACCTAGGATTATTCAGCATTTTTACTTTAAAAATGGTTTCAGTTTGTCTCTGTGAAGTGTGAGGAAAGTTTCTTGGAGTGTGGCTAGTTTGATGAAGACTAGAATTAGAATTCAGAAAAATTAGACTGTCTTGTAGAAGTAGTATAAAGATTAGTATGAAGAAGTAGTATAAAGTAGAAGATTGTAAAGTTACCTGTTAGGAGGGTTACATTTTTTCTTTCTCAGGATCCTAAGAAAATGTCTGGCACTCACGGCAGCCAGAAGTTCATGCAGTTCTTAAACTGGCTTAGTGCTTTGGTGCACAATCTATTACTCAGCTTTGGTTAGAGTCTTTCTAGAAGTGTGTGGAAGTTGAGAAGAAGGCTGCAAATATAAGGAACAAAAAAGGATTAAAAAGAGAAGAGGCTTATAGTCATTTTTAAAGGCTGAATGAGTCAGCCTTTAACAGGTGGAAAAGTGACTCCTTTTAAGTAAGATTTTAAATGGCAGCTTAAGGAACTTTGTTTAGATAGTTATCTGATACTGAAGAATTAGATGCCAGCTGGGCTCATTAAGGTAGACTGGATAGTATGTTTTCTGATTTTGCTTTAGCGTGGAGAGTACTTGAACTGAATTCAGTCAGTTGAAGGTTTATGTTATACCAGACTGTCCTCTGGTAGCTGGGGATGGCATGAATAGGACAAACAAGATTCCTACCAGATGGAACTGTATAGAGGGGTAGGGTGAGGTGATAAATAAGTATTCAAGAAAGTGTACAGGATGATTTCAGTTATACAGGAAATTAACAGGATGATAGGACAGTGAGTAATGGGAGCAAGCTACTTTAGTTTTCGTGATGGGGAAGGCTCCTCTGACATTTGAATTAAGACCTGAAATATGGGAAGAAAGAATCCATCCTTGTGTTGAGCAGGGGTTAGGATCCAGGTAGAGACAACAGCATATATAAATGCCTTTGGTGGGAAAGAGTCTGGTGTGTTCAAGAAGAGTAAAGAATGTGTTGAACAAGGTGGAGAGTGGCTGAGAAGATGTTGGGAAGGCAGGTGGATCATCTGGGCTCTTTCTTATAGGTCATGGGACGGAGTTCGAATTCTCTTGCAAGTGAGAAAAATGTCTTATTTAGGATATAAAAAATTCATTCTGGCAGTTCGGTGGGGGAATTGATAGATAGTAGTGGAAAGAATGAAGTCAAGTCCATTAGAATTGGTGGCAAAAATAGTGTCTGGGAAGTTGGTGGCAACAGAAAGCTAGAGAAAGAGGCCTTTGGGATTAAAACCCGCAGCACTTGCTGATGTGTTGGAAGGTGGGGTCTGTGATAGAGGGAGGACTCAAGATGACCTTTCCACCTTGGCTTGAATAATTGAGTGCACAGTTAGTGCCCTTTACTGAACGTGTACAATTAGTGCTCTTTACTGAGGTGGGGAAGCTGGGAGGAGGTGTAGGCTACACGATTGGAAATCAAGAAGAGAAAATTGGCTCCTTTTCCTTACCCTTTTGCCTACTGTTTCTTTTCTCTTTCTTTGGTGCATGGGCCAGTAATTAATTAAACTCGGGTCTCCTGCATTGGCATGTGAGCAAACTATCACTGAGCCACCTGTATAACCTCCTACTGTTTCTTGAGTGTATGTGTATGGTGCACCATGCAATGGTTAGTGCCTTAGTAGATTCTGTCTCTTGATTTAATCACATTCTTGGGAAGGCATTTCAGTTGTTGCATCACAGATACTAAATAGCTTGCCCAAGCTTATACAGAACTAGTTGGTTAACAGAATCAGGATTCGAACCCATGCTGTCTCATTCTTAGTCTCCATGTTTTTATTCTCTACCCCATGCTACAGGGAAAGACTAAAGTTCTGTTGTTGTCCATCTACATTGTTTTAGTATTATCTGTTTTTTGAATTACGAAGTCCTTTGTTATTTGCTGATTCAGGATAGCAAGGCCTAGTGCTATGATTTTTATTTTTTATGCAACGGTGGGGCTTCAGCCTGTTGAACAGAGTAGGTGCTTTGGAGCCCAGAGCCTGCGTGCTTTCTCCCATCTCTCCTTGCCCCCTTTTCTGTAGATTTCTTCCCTTCCCCAATATAAACCATCACCATCAGCAGAAACATCGCACAATCTCTGAGACACAGCCTGGGAATCACTAGAACACAGTTTGACTAGTCTTAAAGAGGCAGAGGATGTGGGGGCATGATGGGTGGGTGGGGATTTATAAGCTTCTCTGTTTCTGTGGGTGGCTTTTTTTCCTGCAGGAACAAGGAGTTGCCTTCAACTGGTTGTTGAAACTGTAACAAGACTTTTCTCTGGAAGTTTCATTCCAGAGTGTGGACAACATTGTTTTATTTTGTTTCTTAGAAGGCAGTGAGACTCTTTTCTTTCTGAGGAATTGTTTTGTTCTCTTGGCCCTGATCCTTCCATTGTTATGGAGACTGGTTACATTGCTTTGGGTTTTAGGGACATTTGGTTTAAAGTGGTTCAGGATTATTTGATTGGTCATCATCTATTCCTTTTAGAAGCATTTGAGCTGAAAGGGTACATATTTCAGTAGGGTTGTACCCATCTTTAGAACTTGTTTTGGCATTTTATGAACATAGGAAAACCTTAGAATATGAGAGGGAGAGGTAGTTAGAGTGCCAAGTTGGGAATTTTAGAAGTAACTTTTATACATCAGAAAGAAACTGTTTCTCTTCAACAAATGTAACACTGATTTTGTAGTTTTTACACTCTGATACTGATTTTCAGGCTATTTTTTATTTTTTATTTTTATTTATTTTAATTTTTTTTAAAAACACAACAACATACAAACATTCTTACCATATGATCATTCTATTCTTGGTATATAATCAATAACTCATAATATCATCACATAGTTGTATCTTCATCACCATGATCATTTCTTAGAACATTTGCATCAATTCAGAAAAAGAAATAGAAAGAAAACAGAAAAAACTCATACGTACCATACCTCTTACTCCTCCCTGTCATTGACTGCTAGTATTTCCATCTACCCAATATATTTTAGTCTTTGTGTCCCCTATTTTTTTCTATACCCTTTACCACTCCCTTTCACTGATCACTAGCATTTCAATCTACTAAATTTATTTTAACATTTGTCCCCCCTATTGTTTATTTATTTTTAATGCATATGTTTTACTCAATTGTCCATAAGGTAGATAAAAGGAGCATCAGACACAAGGTTTTCACAACCACACAGTCACATTGTGAAAGCTATACCATTATAGAATCATCTTCAAGAAACATGGCTACTGGAACACAGCTCTACATTTTCAAGCACTTCCCTCCAGCCTCTTCAATATACCTTAACTAAAAAGGTGATATCTATATAATGTGCAAGAATAACTCCAGGATAACCTCTAGACTCTGTTTGAAATCTCTCAGCCATTGACACTTTATTTTGTCTCATTTCTCTCTTCCCTCTTTTGGTCTAGAAGGTTTTCTCAATCCCTAATGCTGAGTCCCAGCTCATTCTAGGATTTCTGTCCCACATTGCCAGGAAGGTTTACACCCCTCGGAGTCATGTGCCGTGTAGAGAGGGGGAGGGCAATGAGTTTGCTTTGTCATGTTGGCTGAGAGCGAGGGGCACATCTGAGCCACAAAAGAGGTTCTCTGGGGGTGACTCTTAGGTCAGGCTATTTTTAGACGAAGGTTGTGGACCTTTGCCAGCAGTTGTTCTTTTGATAATTGTTTTTTAATTATCAAAAAATTAAATTTTTTTAATTGGAGAAGTTGTGGGTTTACAGAACAATCATGCATAAAATACAGGATTCCCATTTGCTACCCTGCTATTGACACCTTGTGCTGGTGTGATACTTTTGTTATACTTGATGAAAGCACATCTTTGTATCTGTCTTCTTCCCTAGATTCTTATCGTTGGTGGTGGAGTTGCTGGGCTTGCTTCTGCCGGGGCAGCAAAGTCGATGGGTGCAATTGTTCGAGGATTTGATACGAGGTGAGTGCTTTACTGGTGGTTTCTGTTAAGGCAATAACATTTTGCATATTTTTAAAATACTGTTTATTTAAAAATTTTATACAGAGTTTTAAATATCAAAGTAACACATTGAAAACTGCTTTCTGTCTCTGTAAATTTGCTTATTCTAAATATTTCATATAAGAAAAATCATCAACATGAAAGATATATGTCCTTTTATATCTGTCTGGGTTATTTCATTCAATGTCTTGTGATGTCTTCAAAGCTGCTACATGATATATCCATGTAGTAGCATATATCAGAATTTCATTTGTTTTTACAGCTGAATAGTATTCTGTTGTATATACCACATTTTGTTTAAACACTTGTCTCTTGTTGGGTACTTGTATTGTTTCTACCTACCTTTTGGCAACTGTGAATAAGCTGTGATGAATACTGGTGCACAGATACCTGTTCTAGTCCCTGCTTTCAGTTCTTTTGGGTATATACATAGGCATGGGAGTATCATATATTTAACTTTTTGAGGAACCACCTCAAAAATGCTCTTCATGCTCACCAACACTTGTTATTTTCAGTTTTTTAATAATTGTCAGTCTAGAGGGTATGAGGTGCTATCTCATTGTGGTTTTGATTTGCATTTCTTTAATGGCTACTGATGTTGAGCATCTTTTCAAATACTTACTGGCTATTTGAATATCTTCTCTGGTGAAATGTCTGATCAAGTCCTTGGCTCATTTGAAAATTTGTTGTTGTTGTTGTTGAGTTGTAGGAGTTCTCCATATATCCTGGATATTAAACCCTTGTCAGAAATAGGATTTCCCAATGTTTTCTCAAATTCTGTAGGTTGTCTTTTCACTTTCTTGATAATGTTCTTTTATGTACAAAAATCTTTAATTTTGATGAAGTCTGTTTTATGCTTTTCTCCTTTTGTTGCTTGTGCTTTTGGTGTAAAATCTAAAAATCCATTGCAATGACTTCATTATTACCTTTTTTTGAATTTAGTTGCTTTTTCATTGTATACTCTTTTGATTCCCTCCTTCTTTTCTTTTTTCTATTTTTTAATTTTTTTCTTACTGGTTACCTTTGTAATTACAATTAACGTCTAAAACTAATAACTACTTGGTTTAACTAGTACCAAACTAGTTTCAGTAGTATTCAAACTCTCTACTCCTATGTACTTCTTTCCTTCCTTCTTTATATTGTTATTATCTCAGATTATATCCTTATACATTGTATGTCTATTAACAGATTTTAAATGTGATTTTACACATTTTCCTGTTAAGTCATTTGGGGAAGGGAGACACAAAAAATTTTTAGAAACCAAAACTACAATATTACAAGATTTTGTATTTGCCTATATAATTACCCTTCCAATACTTTTTTTGCAATTGCAACAGCTATTTCTTAGAGGCTGAGGGTGGTAGAGGAATAATACCACTACTTTTCTTGAATATAGAACGATAAAAAAAAATACTCAGAGATGGAAAGAATGTGACTTTTCAGAGCCAAGGATGTTCCATAAAATAAATAGATGTAAAGTGTTTACCTGGAATTTAAAGAAGTGATGAACTGCTAAAAAGTTGTTTTGCTGAAATGGACAAATGAGGTCTTTCCAAAATAACCAGGACACAGACAGGGTTAGCCAGGGTGAAGCATGCCATTAGTCCTGTCTTTTCATTTTTACTATTTGTTGATATGATTTTTTTTCAAGACCTCCAAGCCTAAATAAAACAGGTTGTTCAAATTTCTTTGCAGTGAACAGTAGTCTTAAGGTGAAAGTATATATATTTGACTCAGGTTATTTGAAACTTGCTATTGGGTAAATTCCTGAGAATTTAGTCAGTTTTAGTGATGACATTGGTTTAGGTTGTGTACAGAGTAAATAGCTAGAGCACATCTGTTGCTTAATTCAATTTTTATTTCAGTTTAAGGAAACTCATGTACAATGAAGAAAGATGTGGCAAAGTGATATAATAGTTTTCTGAGAATGACAATTCAGCTAACCTAATGACTATTTTGAGACTGATGGTTGATATCATATTATAAACATGAAATCTAAATATGTTGGGAATACCTATGATTATAAATTCTTGTTGGAAGACCGAATAACACAAACATTTTAAAACATCTTAAATTAAGCATCTTAGAACTTTAAGGACAACTCTCTGCCCAATGATATTAAAAGGTGTGAATTTGATTAATTTCAAACAATAACTAGGAAATTCCTCTCTTAATAATAATGATTATCTTGACTAACACCTATATTTTAAAGTTTATAAATATAAACTGACTTTCTTTTTAATACTTTTGTTATAAACAACAAATATACAAACATTCTTGTCGTACAGAAATTCTTGACATGGTTACAATCAGTGGCTCACAATATCATCACATAGTCATGTATTCATCACCATGATCATTTTTTTGAGCATTTGCATCCCTCCAGAAAGAGAAATAAAAAAGAAAAAACTCATACGTGCCATACCCCTTACCCCTGCCCCTCTTTGACCACTAGTATTTCCGTCTACCCAATATATTTTAACCTTTGTTCTCCCTATTATTTGTTTATTTCTTATCCGTATTTTTTACTCATCTGTCCATATCATAGATAAAAGGAACATCAGACTAAGGTTTTCACAATCACACAGTCACATTGCAAAAGCTGTATCATTATACAGTCATCTTCAAGAAACATGGCTACTGGAACATAGTTCTATAATTTCTGTTACTTCCCTCTAGCCACTCTAATACACCATAAGCTAAAAAGGGAATATCTATATAATACATAAGAATAACCTCTCAACTCTGTTTGAAATCTCAGCCACTGACATTTTATTTTGTTTCATTTCTCTCTTCTCCCTTTCGGTCAAGAAGGTTTTCTCAATCCCTTGATGCTGAGTCCCAGCTCATTCTAGGATTTCTGTCCCACATTGCCAGGGAGGTTTATGCCCCTTGGAGTCCTGTCCCATGTAGAGTGTGGGAGAGCAGTGAGTTCACTTGCTGTGTTGGGTGAGAGAGAAGCCACATCTGAGCAACAGAAGAGTTTCTCTGGGGGTGACTTTAGTCCTATTTTGAACTAGGCTTAGCCTGTCCTTGGCAGGGGTAAGTTTCATAGGGGCAAACGTCAAGATCAAGGGCTTGGCCTGTTGATTTGGTTTCCCCATTGCTTGTGAGAATAACAGGAATTCTCTAGATGGGGAAGTTGAATTTTCCCCCCTTTCTCCCCATTTCCCCTGGGGGACTTTACAAATACTTCTTTATCCACTGTTCATATCGCTCTGGGATTTATTAGGACATCACACTAACCTGGAAAAACCAACAAAAATCTCATGCCCTATTCAAGGTTCCAGGTACCTGTGGTATTCAATTAAACTGACCATATAAGTTAAATTAGGAAATACACTAGTCAAAATATAAATTTTACACCAAATAAACATTTCTCATTTTAGTCACACACAGAAGTTGAAGTTTTAAAATATGAATGACCGTCTGTTTTCAACACCCTGCAATACTGACATTCCTTTGTTCTTCCTCATGCAAAAACATTTTTTAATTTTACATTTATTCACTATCATTGTACACTGTAGGTATTCCTGAATTATAACATCTCATTCTTTATGTCTTTCTTTCTTTCTGGTTTCATATGTTCCCCTAGCCCTCCTCCCTCTACCATTCTCATGTTCAGCTTCATTTGGTGTGCTTACATTATTGTGCTACAATCAGGTAGTATAGTGCTATCCATTTCTGAATTTTTACAGTCATTCCTATTGCACAATCAGTATTCCTGCAGCACCAACTACTCGATCTCTACCCTGTTTCTATCTCCTGAGTACCTGTGTTCTTAACTGAAATTCTCCAAGTTCATTCACTAATGTTAGTTCATATCAGTGAGACTATACAGTATTTGTCCTTTTGTTTCTGGCTAATTTCACTCAGCATAATATCTTCAGGATCCATCCATGTTGTTACATGCTTCATGACTTTATTCTGTCTTATAGCTGTATAATATTCCATTGTATGTACATACAACAGCTTGTTTAGCTGCTCATCTATTGATGGACATTTGGGTTGTTTCCATCTCTTGGCAATTGTAAATAATGCTGCTATAAACATAGGTGTGTAAATGTCTCTTTGTGTCCTTGCCCTCATGCCCTCTGAATAGATACCTAGCAATGGGATTACTGGATCATATGACAATTCTATACTTAGCTTCTTGAGGAACTGCCAAACTGCTTTTCACAGTGGTTATACCATTTTACCTTCCCACCAGTAGTGGATAAGTGTACCTCTTTGTCCACATCCTCTCCAGCACTTATCATTTTCTCTTTTTTTGATACTGGCTATTCTGGTAGGTGTCAGATGATATCTCATTGTGGTTTTGATTTGCCAAATGGACTTTCTTTTTGACCATTAAAATAATACATGGTTATCTTCCATTCTGAAACATTTTCTGAAAAAGTATAAAAAGTGAAAATATATTTATTTGGTACAAAATTTATATTTTGACTAGTGCATTTCTTAATATAATTTATGTGGACAGCTTAGTTGACACCACAAGTACCTGGAACCTTGAGTAGGGCATGAGATTTTGTAGGTTTGTCCAGAGCGATGCCTTGATAAATCTCAGAAGGATTTGAACAATGAATAAAAAAGTATTTGCAAAGTCCCCTGGGGGAATGGTGAGAAAGGGGGAAAGTTCAACTTCCCCAAGTGGAGAATTCCTGATATTCTCACAAGCAGTGGGGACAACCAAAGCAATAGGCTGAGCCCCAATCTAGGGGTTTGTTCGTATGAAGCTTAACCCCACAAAGGAGAGGCTAAGCCTACTTAAAATTAGGCCTAAGAGTCACCCCCAAGAGAACCTATTTTGTTACTCAGATGTGGTCTCTCTCTCAGCCAACATGACAAGCAAACTCACTGCCCTCCCCCTCTCTACATGGGACATGACTCCCAGGGGTGTGGACCTTCCTGGCAACATGGGAAAGAAATCCTAGAATGAGCTGGGACTCAGTACCAAGGGATTGAGAAAACTTTCTCGACTGAAAATAGGATGAGAGAAATGGGACAAAATGAAGTGTCAATGGCTGAGAGAGTCCAAACAGAGTCAAGAGGTTATCCTGGAGGTTATTCTTATGCAGTAAATAGATATCACCTTTTTAGTTAAGGTATATTGGAGAGGCTGGAGGGAAGTGTCTGAAAATGTAGAGCTCTGTTCCAGCAGCCACATTTCTTGAAGATGATTGTATAATGATATAACTTTCACAATGTGACTGTGTGATTGTGAAAACCTTGTGTCTGATGCTCCTTTTATCTACCTTATGGACAGATAAGTAAAACATATGGATTAAAAATAAATAAATAATAGGGGTGACAAATGTTAAAATAAATTTAGTAGATTGAAATGCTAGTGATCAGTGAAAGGGAGGGGTAAGGGGTATGGTATGTATGAATTTTTTGTTTCCTTTTTATTTCTTTTTCTGAATTGATGCAAATGTTCTAAGAAATGATCATGATGATGAATATACAACTATGTGATGAAAGAAAGAATGTTCATATTTTATGTTGATTGGTTTTATTAATAAAAATTAAAAAAATTTTTTAAAAATGTGAAAGTAAACTGACTTAAAGTCCCACCACTTAGAAATAAGTACTAACATTTTAGTATGTTTCCTTTCATACACATTAATTAAAACATAATTTTTACTATTAATATTTAATTTATTTTTTTCACTTAATGGTAGATCAAAAAGATCTTTCTTTATTAATAAACATTTTTAATAACTGCTGAGGATTCTATTGTATGAAAAGTACCACGATTCATTTAATCTGTTCTCTGTAAATAATATTTTTGCTGTAAATAAACAATATTGTATATGTATCCAAGAATGTACATATTTGGAGACATCTCATTATTTTCTTATGGTAAATTCCTAGAAATGGAATTTCTGGGTCAAAGAATGTATACATTTTAAATTGATAAAGTATTTCTAAATGATAAGATCATTTTGGAGGGCAAAGATGTAGCAGCAAAGATTCCGAAATAACAATTATGTTTCCTAATTATACATGTTCATTATTTAAAACAGAGAAATATAAGGAAGAACATAAAAGTACCTTTCATAATTTTGCCACCCAAATATAATTGCTAGTGATTTTTTATGGGATTCTTTTTTAAATTAATTAATTAATTCATTAAAAAATTAACAACAAATGAACAAAAACATTAACATATGATCATTCTGTTCTACATATATAATCAGTAATTCACAATATCATCACATAGTTGCATCTTCATCATTTCTTAGAACATTTGCATCGATTCAGAAAAAGAAATAAAAAGACAACAGAAAAACAAATAAAACGAAAACTGAAAAAAAAAAAAGATTATGCATACCATACCCCTTACCTGCTAGTGATTTTTTTGATGTAATTCCTTGCAGATTTTATGTTTATACTTTTTGAACAAAATTGGGATCATTTTATATATATATGTATGTGTGTGTCAGAGTATACACATTATCCTGAATCCATCTTTTTTCATTAAAAATAGTAGTCATTTCTGAAAAATTTTAAAGCATTCTATCTGGTTGTATGTCTTTGACTGCAAAGGATCACCATCTCAAATTGGCTTACTCCATAAGAAAAGGTATCTGTCTCCTAACTGGAAATCCATGGGAAAGATTCTCTTTTCACATTACGGTTAGCAACTCACTGGTATAATCAAGGACCAGGGCTTTTTATTTTTGTCTCTCCTTTCTGCTGTCCTTTGCTTTGGCTTCCTCAAAAGTCTCATTTCCCTTATGGTCACAAGTTGACTTCCAGGGTTAAGCTGGGATATAAGCTTCTGCTGAAGTCAGCAGGAAGAGAGAACCTGTTCTTCAGCCATCGACTCTGTCCCACTCCTCAACCATGGTAGTTGCTGGTGATTGCTAGGTAGTGATCTGCTCACACCAGGGTTTCCCAGACTTCCTGGTGGCGAGGATTACTTGCAGCTCTTGCTAATGGCCTCTCTGCTGAAGATTGTTATTCAGTGGGTCTGGGAATTTGAATTTTAACGAATCCTTTGAACAATTGTTACCTTTAGGTAAGTTTGGGATTCACTGGAGTGGGGCAGATGTTGGTGAGTTAACTGTGCTCTCTACTCCTTTGTTGGCTCTGGTTTTCCAATCAGTGTACAATGCCTGGCTAGCATTTTCTTTTTTTAACTAAATTTATTTTTACATAATTTAAATATGTTGGCTTTTCACATTTTATCATTTATTTATTGCTTTTTAGCAACACAATTTAATGGGGACAGGAGGCAGAAATAAATTCATTAAAATATCTCTAAGTCATTTAAATGGGAAAGTTACCAATAAGGACAAATTCAGAACATTGACAAATGAAGAGCCTCAACTTCAGTGATTTAAATGAAATCACATCTCAGTGTAGGTCAGATATCACATCATCATCCATGTTGGGACCACAGAAAACGTAACTGATTATTGGATTTGGTAATAGTGAAATTACTTTTGCAACTTACCCAAGTAGAAGTTGGAATTCCCTATAGTTATTTTTTCTTAGAAAAGAAAATATTGTTGTAAAAGTGTTACTTGCCTATAGAATACAATTGAACAGAAATATCAAAAGAAAGCTTCCACTTTTGGATATATATACTTTGTTCTTTTTATTTTTTATTTTTTACATTAGAATAGGACTCAGCAAACTATGGCCTACATGCCACATTGTCCAGTTGCTTGCTTTTGTAAATAGCGGTTTTTCTGGAATGCAGCCATACCCATTCTTCTTTCTTGCTGCAGCGGCAGCATTGAGTAGTTGTGACAGAAATCACATGAACTGAAAAGATTAGAATATTTGCTATCTGGTCCTTTACAGCAAAGTTCACCAACTCTTCAGTTAGGATATCAAAGTTGATATGATACACACTGATCATGTAGTCTCATCAGGCAACTATTGAACTAAGTCAAGAAATATCTGAGCTAGAGCAAGCAGAAGAAATAGAAGATAATATATCATCTTCTCATTGATACTTTTTTTTAGACCAAGTCCACTAAAAATTAAACTATTTTGAGTTATCTCATAGTAGTAGGACATAAATGCAGCTTCACTCAAAGAGCATTGACTTTCATTTTATTATCCTTGATATCCTGTTCAGAGAAACTGATAAGAAGTATTCAGAATTTTCTATAAACCCAGGAGTAAAAAAAAGCAATACTAAATTCTACCTTGAGATCTAGTTCAATGACTGACATTTAATTCTGTGACCTTCATTTGTGAGATATCTTATAGAGATCAGATCTTCCCCTAGGTCTAAACGTCAACTAATTAAGTTCTCAAGGTGTTCAATAGAGGAAATCACAGCATGAGGGTCTGTTTGTTCCGGCCATCATTGCATCCCATTATCAATTCTGGATTGCTTTCCTTCACTTCCTTTAACAGCTTCTGAATGTCCATGTCATTTTGCTCTCTAAAAAAATATATATATGTAAACGATCTTGATTCCTTTATTAAAGTCTAAAATGCAGAACATATTTTAACCACCGGTTTCCCTTCAACAATCACCTTAGAGCTGCGGCTTTGGAGCAGTTCAAGTCCCTTGGTGCTGAGCCCTTGGAGGTAGACTTGAAAGAATCTGGTGAGGGACACGGAGGATATGCAAAAGAAATGTCCAAAGAGTTCATTGAAGCGGAAATGAAACTCTTTGCTCAACAGTGCAAGGAAGTCGACATCCTTATCAGCACAGCACTCATTCCAGGTATGTCATTAAGGAAATGGCTGTCTTTAAAGCACTTGCATGCATGCTTTTTTTTTTTTTTAATGTGGGTGAATAATTGTTTAATATTTGAATTTCACCAAGTAAAGATTTCTTTTTCTACTATAAAAGTGCTAAAAAATAAGAAAACACATGAAAGGCAGGAAAGACAAAAATTGCTGCTACTCCTAGAGATAATAGTCATAGAGATAACTGTCATTAATAATTAGATATATTTTTCCAGTCTTCTATATGTATTTATTTGGGCGCATAGACCAGGAATTTCTTTCTATATATTTTTATAGATCACACTTGCAGCATACAATAATATATTCAAAAACATTTCCCCTGTTTAAATCCTTGTTAAATTTATTTTCTAATTTATTTTTCTTCTCCTTGCTAAGATACTACATTCCCATTGTATGAAATTCAACTCCCCCATCTCTTGTTTTGTAGCTGGAGCGATTTGTTTTTTATCCCAGGAAGCGGGATATATGTGCTAAGTGGCCAGTAGAGGGTGCTAAAACACTTATTCATGAGTAAATGATGGGACCATGAAGTTACTTTTTGCCAATTTGTACTCTTTTTTTTTTTAACATGGGCAGGCACCGGGAATCGAACCCGGGTCCTCTGGCATGGCAGGCAAGCATTCTTGCCTGCTGAGCCACCGTGGCCTGCCCAGTCTTCCAATTTGTACTCTTAATAAAGCATTGATTATAAAGCCATGAGAGAGTGATAAAATTCAAGATTCCTTATGTATATTAATCTGTTCCACAGAACCTTTCCTGTTTCTAACCCTTTATGAAGCTATGAACTGCCTGAGAGCATAAAGTCTTGACTAATAGAGAGCCCAGAGCTCCCCTTAGAAGGCTAGTCTCTGAAAAGGACCTTCTTTTTAACTTTTTAAAAAACCAAAACCAAGAAAAGTTAAAGTATTATAAAGAAGAAGAAGATGATCTTTCTAAAGATACTTTATAACTCTGGGGAACTGGAAACTGAAAGCATGAGCCTTTAAAAAAAAAAGACTGAAAAAATGTTCTCCAAGGATAAGCATCTACAAACAAACTTACCTCATTCTATAAAGAAAAGGTACCAAAGACCTTTGAAAAATGGTGTCCTTGACATTGTACCTTTGTTGGTTTATGTCCTGAGCCTTTGCCTGGGTCACCTGATGATATACTCTTGCATGACTTTTGGAGTAGAAATTGTTCTGTCGTAAGAGTTTGCCTTGAGTTAATCCAAAGGGGATTAAGTCAAATGTCAGAAATTCTCCAAGCTAAGATTGCTTAGACAGATCCATGGTAGGCTGGACTGAAGACCTGGCATGGATAAGTATGCTGAGAGGTGGACACGGATGATTGGCTAGTTTCGTGTAACAGCCTTAGAGAAGGAATAATTTTTCACCCCTTCTTGGTGCACAGAAAAGGCTTAAAAATCAACAACAACCACCATGAACCTTATACTTATGTAGCTTGAACCTGGAATGAAAAAATGTCTGTAGTTAGCTAGTATTTTGCTGCCTGGTATCTTTTACCACTTATGATATCATTAACTAGATCCCCTACAGCGTTGGGTGATGAGTTAAAGGCTGGAATTCCACTTACTGCAGCTGGCATTCCTATTTTGTGGTGATCTGTACACAAGGGAAAGTTTTCAACCTTTCTAGGGTTATCGTTAAAAACATTAAGACAGCCCCCCTGTCTGGTAATGCTCAGGCTGTGTTCATAATCTTTTCTGCTAAGCCTTTTGAGATGAGATTTTTTCCCATCATCTCTGTTTATCTAGAACCCTTTTTAGAGAGATTTTTCATAGCCTTAGAATATGTAACTGGGAAGGGAGTGAATGAAGTTGAAGATCTGCTAGGTAAGTTAGGTGAGTTGGGGTGAGAGGAGGTAGAATCACACTGATTGAGCACTGACCATGTACTAGGCACATTACACCCTAAGTTCCGAAGAGAATCAGGGCTACTGTGGAGGTCACATTCAGTCTACCCCAGCAGAAACAGCCTTTCGATTTAAAATCCTTCCCGACAACCACCTGACTAAAAAATCGTATGATATGATCATACAGCTTCCCTGCTCTTCTCATCCCTACCTCCCGTCTTGCCCTGTAGTAATTTAAACCACAGCTACTCTAAAGCCTGAAGCTTTGTCTAGTAATGATGATAGTATCTTTCACCCCTTGGCTTCCCAGTATCATTAGATAAAAGTATTTAAAGTGATCAGAGTTGGATCGTGTTACCCCCCATTACTGGGCTATAAAGTTTGCATTCCTGTATAAGGTTTTCGTTGTTTTCCATATTGCAGTCCTGATTTAGCTTTTGGGCCTCGCGTTTAGCTAATTTCTTACTCTCTGAGCCTAGTTTCAGTCATGCTGGCTGCTATTATCTCTTCAAATAATCCAAGGACTTAAGTACATATCATTCCTTTTGTTTGGAATGTTGTCCCTGCCCTTTTCTGCCTTTTGAAATCCTACTCAACTCAATCACCACTTCCTCCATAGTTTCTACCATGTCCTACTCATAGTAAATGCTCTTTTTTTCTGCATCCTTAGCACTTTGCCTGTGCTTCATATTTCAGTAGTGCAGAAACTCATCGCTGATTAGTTGTCTTCTCTCCCTGTGAGTGCAGGAGTGTTTGCTTTATTTCTGTCTTGGCAAGAGCTTGCCATAGTGTTTCATACCCAATAGTGGCTCAATTGTTTGCTGAACTAATAATTCTGGGTGCCTTCCTTAGGTCTCAGTTGGTACACTCTCTTCTTTTTTCCAGGGCTATCTAAGAGAGAGAGAATGCTTTTTTGGTTCATTTTGAACACTGTGGAGGCTAATTTAAGACTGGCTGCCTAGCTTTCTTAAATTATTTAAATAGGACACATGCCCTGTCTACAATTTAAGGTGCTTTCTGAGACTAACCAGGAGATAGACTTAGGAAGTAATAGAAAGTTTGTTTAGAAAAAGAGTAATCTAACAGCCAGGAAGGAAGGTCATCACTGCTTGATTATAAATTATAATCCCTTAGGCCATATATATTTGGATCTCTTTTTAGGTACGACCCAAATTAGTGTACTTTTTGTTTTATTATACTAGTTAGGGTCTGTAAAATACGCTCCTAAAATGACTCTTGCAGTGATTTTCCATGACTCCAGAGAATTTGGAGAGTATATTTTCCCTTCATATGTGCGAACCTTACACTAGGAGACTGAACCTGAGAGAGTAGCAGTTTCCTGAAAAACTAACATTTGTTCTGTATCTGATGCTCCCTGACTTTTTTAATCCATCTTTTATGGGGAGTGGAAATACATTACAAAACAATGACTCTTACAGTAACTTCAGGCGAGAGAATAACTGCGGGCAAGAGAATAATTGATAGAAATAGACTCTCCATTTTGTGAAATTCTACCAAGATGATATTGTTTCAATATTCTATGAAGAGTTTGTTCCCAAAAGAAAGGGTTTATTCTCAAATTGGTCTTTTGCTTCTTCTGTGAGCATTATGCTCTTATAGAAACTGTATACTAGAGATTAGAGATTCCTGTCTTTACTGGAATTATGAAGTTCTTTTACTGACTGTTTGATTCATCTACCTTCTTCCTCTTTCTTTAATATATTGTATAGAATTTTTATATATTAGTTTCACAAAGTTTCTTTTGTTTTGAGAATTTTGAAGGACAGAGAGAAATGCTTAGAACTTGCAACATCAAGGATTGGTAACCACAGGCTGTCTCCACACCCTTTGGTCGCTTTCAACACAGACAGGGCAACTTGACATCAAGAGGAGGATGCCAAAATTGCAGCATTCCATTGCCATTTATCAGTCTCAACTTCTTAGGGTATGTTTGCGCACATGTAGTGAGTTACTGGGCCAAATTTAACAAAAGTTCTTTTAGGAAAATTAATGCCACAGCTTGTATTCTGGTTTGGTCTGTTATTTCTCCAAAAGCATGTTGCAAAATTGGAAAGCACTATGCTTCCCTCCCTGGCAGTTCCTGAGTTGAATGGTATTGGGAGGCTGAGGCGGTCTCTGGTTCTCTAGCACCCCATATAGTTGCTGGTAACATAGTTGTACTTCCACCATAGGCATCTCTCTACCTCTTTCTTTCCACTTTCCCTATCCTTTCTTGTGACTCAGTATTAGGATAGCTTATCACTATAATAAATGAACCCCAAAATATACAATGGCTCAAACACTATAAAAGTTTATTTCTTGCTTTAGTAAGGATGCATTAATAGTTTGGCAAGACAACTCTCCTTCACATGGGCATCTGGAGATTTGAGTCATGACAGTGTTGACATCTATGTGGTTATGGAGTCAGTATATGTCTATGAAGGTCACTCTGGGGACTGTCTTTTCCCACCAACCAGAAGGGAGATGAGTTTGGAGGAGAGGGCATGGGAGGCCTATAAGTAGAACACATCACTCTTCTCACATTTCTTTGGTTACAGTTTCATCACTTGGCCAATTTAAAAAAAATATTTTTATTGTAAACCTTAATAAACAAACATGCAAACATTCTTGACATACAAACATTCTATATATGGTATACAATTAATGGCTCACAGTATCATCACATAGTTGTATATTCATCACCATGATCAGTTTTTTTGAACATTTGCATCTCTCCAGCAAAAGAAAGAAAAAAGGTAAAAGAAAAAACGCATACATACAGTGTGTTTTCACAATCACACTGTCACATTGCAAAAGCTCTATCATTATGCAATCATCTTCAAGAAACATGGCTACTGGAACACAGCTCTACAGTTTCAGCTACTTCCCTCTAGCCACTCTAATACACTTTGAGCTGAAAAGGGGATATCTATATAATGTGTAAGAATAACCTCCAGGATAACCTCTCAGTTCTGAAATCTCTCAGCCCCTCATAACTTAGTTTATCTCATTTCTGTCTTCCCCCTTTTGGTCGAGAAAGTTTTGTCAGTCCCTTGATGCCAAGTTCCAGTTCATCCCAGGATTTCTGTCCCACGTTGCTAGGGAGGTTTACACCCCTGGGAGTCATGTCACGTGTAGAGAGGGGAGGTGGCAGTGAGTTCACTTGCTGTGTTGGCTTAGAGAGAGAGAGGCATCACATGGCGAATTCTAATTGTGAGGGAAGCTGGGAAATGTTGCCTGTCCATGTGCTTAGGAATAAGAGAAAGATATGGGTATTGATCAGCAGCTAGCAGCCTCTTTCCTCTTCTTCATTTTGTAATTTTATCTGCTTATATTCAATCCATTCATTTGAAATCAAAGGAAAGATCATGGATTTAGAGCCAGAGTAGATTCAGATTCTGGTTCCACTGTCTAATAGCAAATTTGTTTCACCAAACTTCAAATTCCTCCTCTCTTAGATGGTGTTAAAAATTTCTATCTAGTAGAGATTTTTGAGAAATAGATGAAGAAAAACTCTGCATAGGGCCTGGCATATACAGCATTAGTGTTAACTCCCCTTTCTTCTACTGATGGTGCCTGGCCCTATGAATGATACTCTGGACTGAAAAACATATTGACTTTTGCTAGGAAAAGACCTTTTCAAGGAGTACATGGAATCATGAAGATGGTCCCCAAGATCTTCTGTTATGAATTCACTCATGAAATTGTAAAACCAGAATCCATTAGATGGTAATCTGGCATGGGTTTCCCTGGGGAGAAACATGTCTTAATTTTTTTTTTATTTGAATTTTCTGAAGATATCTATTTCATTTGCCTTTTATTTTTTTAAACTTCATTCTGACCTAAGTTGGAGGACATGGGAAAGAAAATACACAGAATTATTTCTACTTTTCAGAAATAACCACTTAATTTTAAATGACCAGAGTAATAAAGTCAGAATTTGCAATATGCATTAATTGCTTCAATTATTTAGGAATTTTAGTAGCTAATGTACATCTAAGCATGTATTGGAGGAAACAGAAAGAATATTGTAATTTCTATAGTATATTATATACTTATTTGTAAGTTTGATAGATTGTTTTTCCTTTTTTTTTTTTTTCACATGGGCAGGCACTGAATCGAACCTGGGCCTGGGTCCTCTGGCATTGCAGGCAAGCATTCTTGCCTGCTGAGCCACCGTGGCCCGCCCTGTTTTTCCTTTTTTTTAGCTTATTGGTATTGGTAAAATCTTGACTACTTTTGATTCTTATTTATACAGAATTTTGCAGCTAATACAGATAAATTATCAAAATAATCCTTATAAGGTTTTTATAGATGTGTTCTTTCTTTAGGCAAATGCTTATTTTTAGATTTCTTCTTTAATAGACCGTTAAGAATTTCTCCAATCTGCTAAAATATGCTGACTATTCATATTTTGTAATATTACATTTAGAAATATCTTAAGGCATCAGATTTGTAAAAGTCAAGTATTTGTCAACCTGACTTTCTCTCTGGTTCCTTATGTATATAATTAGTTTTGTGGAAAAAGTTTCCCACTCATTCCAGTGATAGAAGTCACATATAAATTAATCTGCTTGGATATTTAAGCTTGGGTCAGAATCTCTTCATAATCAATAGAATATGAAGATGTCTGTAGCTTCTCTAATAATGTACAAAGATAGAGGGGCCCCTCTGTACATTGCTTTATTTAACATAGAGCTGGCTAAATCAGAGATTCATCAGATAATGGATCTAATGTTCGACAGTTTCTTGCCACCTCCCATCTATACATAATCTCTTTTATTAATATGCCCATATATATATATATAAAATAAACATTTTGTCCTCACCTGTTACATTTTGATAGTTTACAACCCAGTACTTTGTAGGTATTTCATCTCATCTGTGGCTTTCAAATTTCCAAGGAGCTTTTAGTGTATTAGGATGTTTTGTCAGCATTAGTTTAAGATGCTTTTGGCTGCCAGAAACAAAAATTCTAACTCAATATGTCTTAAAAAAGAAAGGAGATTTATTAGGTTATAGCACTGAAAAAAAGTCCTGTTACCATGGATTACTGTGGGCAGGTAAGTATGTTCTCTCAGCTTTGCCCTCCTCCTGGAGTTTGCTTCATCCTCAGCGGTATCCTCAGCAGCCTACAGTTTGTACACCACCACGTGCAGCAGAGGTCAATTTTCAGATGGTTTCATCTTGAAGAGCAAGGAAACTTGATTTGGGAGGCATTGGCAAACTTTCCCTCATTCTTTTGATCCTCTTTGGCTTACATGCCCATTGCTGAACCAGTCCTGGTAGGCTGGCCAGGACCCCCTCTGGGGTGGGAGCTCAGGCCATTTCTCCTGATGCTCATGAACTGTGTGGAGAAAATGGAAATTAGGGTAGTAAGTAAATGGCTGTTGGGTACACAGCTAACAACAGTCAGTGCAAAATTGTATTTTTATAATGAAGTTTCCTAATGTGTAAGTACTGAAGTTCAAGATATCTTTACTTGCTCTATTTTAGGTTTAGTCAATGTATAGTCTGTATTACATTAAAAATTATCCTTGTCTACCAAGTGCTTGTTCATCAGAAATCTGTTTTGCTTTAGATAAACATATTCTATAATTTACATTACTAATTTCTTTGCTACTGTGTAGTTAAGTATTTCATGTTCTTGTTAAAGCAGAATGTTTTTCGTGAGCCTCTAATTTGAGTTAGGAATTTCTCCATCTGATTAAATGCCACTGAATGATTCCAGTAAATAATGCTAAGTGCTCCTAAGACTTTATAAAAATTTGTGGTAAACCCATTTCATTTTGGTGTTTGTTGTTCTTAATATTTTTTAGAGTTTTTTTTCTTAATTTCTTTTTTTGGGTGGGTGGGTAGTGATTAAACTTGTCTGTGAGGGCTTGGTTCTTTTCCCAGTAGGATAGAATCTGAGAATTTATTGGTTTCAGATGACCATATTAGGCCACGTTCACTGAGAAGCAAAATATTTTGTAAAATTTTCTGGTAAATCTTTTAGCTTTTGGTATTTAGTGTTGTAGAGAAGTTAATGATGGCTATTTTTTTTTTTATTTAACAACTTTTATATGTCTTTAATTATCTCCTTTTAAAAAAATAAAAAGTGACTTTTTCATTATGGCTTATTAAAAGAAAATATATATCTTTCTTAAACATTAAAAAAAAACTCATTGACCTTGTACTAACGGTAATGATGACTCTTTGAATTTAGTGTTGTAGAGAAGCTAATGATGTAAGCTTTGCTGTAAGCTTTGCTGCATAGCAGTGTCATTGCTAACTTTATAAATTAGTAATTTTTCTAGCAGCTTCTAATTTTAATGCTTTTAAATTACATTTTAGTATCCATTTATTGATAAAATATGTAGTTATGAAAAGATACCATGAATTCAATAACATTTAAAAATGAATTCGTATGAATCACAGCCATATATGTATACATCTAGAAACAGGGCATGTGTGTGAGTCATTTATTCAGTCTACAGTCAATTCTTGGTGTTCATAGAGATTCAGGGATGCTTGATAATGACTCTGGCACCCCTACGCACCCCAAATAATGACCAATTGGGAAACACTATACTTACGATTTTAGATGAGTATTTTAAATGCCTGAACTATTCTAGTCATACAATTCTTGACTACCCTTGAATGCAGCTTCTTTCAGTTCTAAAATATTCGACCCCAGAGATACAAGTAAATTTTTCCTTCCCCTTCTAGTGTGTGCATCGTAGGCACTGTAAGTATTATTTGAGTACATGAATGAATGAGTATTTGAATGATGACTGTGAGTACTCCATGTCCTGCCATTCTCTTGGCAAAAGTATAGAAATAAACACCCACTGGAAGGGAACTGATTAACCTTAGCAGAAGAATTGAATGTCCATGAATCAGAAAGGACCAGTAAATATTTCATGAAGGCGGATGTCATGCCAGATCTTTCACCACCAGTTTTGTATTGTGCCAGGAATTTTTGATTGTTTGTTTTCTATTCTTGTTGATTTTTTAATAATAGTGACTGTTTTGTTTTTTTGAGGGTTGATTTGAGGAGGCGTAATGGGCCTAGTCTTTTCGTGTAGCCCACCGTTTGCAGAGAAATGATAAAATTAACAGGAAATGAGCAGTCAAAAGGGGAAAACCCAATTGTGTGTTTTTATAAAAAAACCTTTTTATCTGCCTTCTTTTATTAACTCTTATACTTTGTTTTCTGCAATTATACTTGAAATACCTGATATACTTATTTTATCTTTGATTCTTGTATCTAGGACCCTCACCAGGCTATCTCTGGGGCATATGGGACACTATATTTGAAGGATTTGCAGTAAACATTGAATTAATTTTCTTTTCTGTTTATATATAGTGAACATTCTTTGCACATCTTCCCTTGTTCGTTATTCATCTTGAGTTATGTCTCTATATCCCTTTATAAGTGTTTTGGTGCACTCTTTGAAATACTGTTCTGACTGCCCAGCTTCATTTACTGTTTCAGGGAGGAGAGAAGACTTTGAGTGAAGCTTTTTGAATTGGTATGTAAGTAGGTTGATCTAATCCTTTTCTAAGTTATTCTAATTCCCCCAGTACCTGGTTGTGCTTTATTTTTTTTAGCTATACTGCTTTTTTTTCTGATTATAGAAATAGTATGTGACTTTTGTTAGAAATGCTGTAAAGCACAAAGAAGAAAGTAGAATTACCTATGATTCCTCTACTTAGTGAAAATACTAACATTTTGCCATTTCCTTTCAGCCCTTTTTCAATACATTTTTATAACGTTAATATCAAGATACATCATTATTTTTCCCACTTTCCCCATAATATAATATGATGAGTCATTAAGAACTCTTTGTAAATATATTTGACATTGAATTTTATTTGAATATACATTATTTTATTTAATTTTCCCTCCAAAGTTGGATTTCTAGTTTATTGCAAGTTTTGTCAATTAAAGATAATGCTCTAACATTTATTTTCTACATAATTTCCATGTCTGCACTTTCGTAGATTTTACAGAATTCGTCAGATTAGGGGGTAGAATTATTGGAGCAATGGATGTCAACATTTATGGCCAGCCAATACATTCTTGATAAGTTATATTTTCCAGAAGAATTATGCAGTTCATATTCCCATCAATAGATTTTCCAGCTAATTGTTTCATTTGCAACATTATGTACTGTGTTTTTAAACTCTGACAATGAGAGGCAAGAAAAGTGTCTCACATTTTTAAAATTCTTACTTCAGGTGAACATTTTTTTTTCATTTGATTTTTGCTTTTTTTCTCATTAAAGTGGCCATTTGTATTTATTGTTCATTTCTGTATTAGGATCTTAGTGTTTTGTTTATATATAAGTTTCTGTGAGCTTTTTATTATATTAATTTTTGTCATTTTTTTGCTTTTCAATTTTGTTTTTGAGGATCATGATATATACTTATTTCATATTAAACCTTTTGATGTTTTTATTTGTAATTTGATTACTTTGAAGTTTAAGAAGTACTTTTTAATCTAGATACTACAGAGAGATTTACCAAAGTTTACTTTTTTCTCTTTTTCTTTATCCCTTGATTCTCTTCTTTTATGAATAATTTGAATCTAGCTAGAGTTTAGTTTGAGGTATACTACGTTTGGGTAGTATTTTTTCCCCCAGTACTTACCTAATCATTCTGTTCTTTACATTTTATGATCCCACATTTATCATGCATTAAATTTTTATCCTATTAGGCTGTCAGAGTAAGATAGTATTTTGAAATTGCCTTCTTAATTTTTCCCTCTTGACCTGTTCTTTTGGGAATTTGCTCCTTCAGAACTTTTATTTACTACCCTGCTTCTCTCCTGGCTTTATTTTTTTTTCCTTCCGTTTTCAGTTTTCATTTCTTCACGTTGTATAATTTTTAAAAAATTGATCAACATATGAGTGATTGAAGGCAATTGCACTGTTATATTCATCATTGTATTCCCTGTAGCGCCTGTTAAAATTAATTATAAAAGTAAAACAAGCTAGTATAGAAATTTTGAGAAATAAGGAAAAATACAAAAAGAAAATAAATCATTCTTAGTTTTGCCCTCAAAGATGCCTTGTTGTGGTTAAATACAGTGTCATATAGAATTTACTCTAAACCGTATACTATATGTAACACACACAAACACACACACACAATATATATAGAGAGATCTCAGTTCTACATGTTTTTTTTCCCCAAATTCTCATTCTCAAATAAAGTTTAGCTTAAGTAGTCAAAGTGCCTTTGTCGAAGTAAAGTGGAGTTGAGGAAAGGAATACTTCCAGAGAATTTTGAGGAGTGGCGAAGCTACCGAAACTTGGGGTGTTGTCTTTGGGAAAAATTACTCTTAATACCTGCTCTTTGGTGGAGACACAGAGGAGAAAACCAGAGATCATCTAACAAGTTTTGTGGGAGTGAACCCAGCACTGCTGAAGCAGAGGGTCCAATGGGGCAGTAAGAGAGAGGAAATATTAGGAAGTGCATCCCATCTCATGGAGGAAGACCTTTAGTAATTGAGGCTTAGAATTTGATCTCTGTCCTGGAAATACAAAGTTTTTAGCAAGAAGGAAGGAAGTACTGTTTAAACACCCATTTGCATTTATACCTTTTTTTTTCTGCATATGCTGCACAGAAAGGCTATTTTTCTATTATGGCTCATTTGTATTCTAGTCAAGTGTATTCTTACAATGCGAATTTAATTTTTCATTGATTTCTATTTATAACATTGGCAAAGTTTTTTTTTTCTGTATTCATTAAACTTTGTTAGGACACAGCAATATTCAATTGTTACATATATGTATGGCTTCTTTCACACTCAAAAAATAGAAGAATATTGTTAATCTTCATGTGAGGGTGCCTTCTAAACAAGATACAAAACTCAGAAACCATAAAGAAAAAGAGTGACAGATTTGACTTTTTTGATCATAGTTTATTTTTTTAATTTTTAAAATTTATTTATTAAAGTCATTTTAATATTTCTTGATCACTCTCACTTGAAGACAAATCTTAATTTCAAGTTTTTGTTGAGAACCACCTGTTATCCTTGGTTATCTCGTTTGTTTTTTTTTGACTTTTTTTGTGAAAAAATAACATATATATAAAAAAGCAATACATTTCAAAGCCCATTGCAACAATTAGTTGTAGAATAGATTTCAGAGTTTGATGTGGGCTACAATTCCAGAATACATTGGCAGAGTTTTTCCTAAAGTTTTGTAAACACAATGGTTGAAAATTCTCAAAAGAAGAGTTAAAGATAATCAAGCTAGTCATTCCTTATTTTCTAACTACCAGGTTTGTTTTCTTTTGCTTTAGGTGTTTTGAATTATTTTATGGAATTTGAACGCAATGATCTACTGACAGTGTGAACTCTTAATTAATAACATATTGATATAGTTTAGCTTGAAAGAATCCTAGTGTTTTCAGCTTTATCTTATATGTAAGAATTGGTGAGCTTCTTAAAACATGTGAGATTAAACTGTGAACCAGCTCTTGAAGAGAAGGATGGAGACTTTTTCTCTCCATTTGTCATGATAGTCTCTGTACCAGGCATGAGGCCTGGCTCACCAGAGGCATAGAATAAATAGTTGTTGAGTGGGGAAAAAAATTGCATGAGTGATTCCTGAAACTTTTGGAGGTTGTGATATCCCACTGTTTCTCTTTCATGGCACTTTGCTATCACTCCTTGAAGTTATCTTGTGTTAAATTAAGGCAGATTAATACAAAGTGTTGAAAAATTTGATGACATTGGTCAAGATGGTTGGAAATACTGTATTTTGTAATTCATAAATTACTATTGAATATGCATACCCTTAACATTTGTACCTTTATGAATTGTCATATTGGAAGAACATTGCTTCACTTAACATATATATATATATATATTTTAAATTTGCATATGGGCAGGAGGCAGCAGGGATCGAACTCCAGACCTCCAGCACGGCAGGTCGGAGCTCTGCCTGCTGAACCACGGCAGCCGCCCGATTCCTTAATATTTTATCATGCACTTCTTTGCTTCTTTTTTTAACAAGGAAGCCAAATGCTTTTTCTTCATGAGTGGTACTGGATATATGACCATTTGGAAAGAGCAGTGCTGACTGAGATTCCCAGGCAGAACAGGTAGTGAGGCTTGCTCGCTAGCTAAACGGCTCCTGCCTGCACACCGGCCATGAAGATCGTACTTGTCAAATTTATTTCTTAGAAGAATGGTCAATCTTACTTTCATTGTAGACTTTAGGGTTCTCTTGGAAACTGTTAAGTTTCAGATTTAGATTCCTGAATGCCCAGAGACAACTGTCACATTTGTAAGAATATAGGGGTTTTAAAAATTAATAGTATAATTTGCACTGTTTTCTTTGATTTAATTAGGTAAAAAAGCCCCAGTTTTATTTAGTAAAGAAATGATTGAGTCAATGAAGGAAGGTTCCGTTGTCGTGGATTTAGCTGCTGAGGCTGGCGGAAACTTTGCAACCACAAAGCCAGGAGAACTTTACATTCATAAGGTATGCTAGAAAGCTTCTTCTATCTGTGAAACTGCTCTCACATCTTTAGTGATTTCTGAGGTGGTGTTTATTCCTTTAAATATTTGGAGAAACTGGGGCCTGGAACTTTAAAATTATAAATTGTACATTTAATTAAAGCTGCTTTTGAAATACATATTTATTTCAGAATAAATATGTATTTATTATTTTTTGTGTGTGTGGATAGTAAGAAAGATATATAATTTCAAATCTTCATTAATAGGCTCATAGGCCTTTCTGATCATATTTTTGGTCCTTTAGGGAATTACTCACATAGGCTACACAGACCTTCCCAGCCGAATGGCCACCCAGGCCAGCACCCTGTATTCCAACAACATCACCAAGCTCCTCAAGGCCATCAGCCCCGACAAAGATCATTTCTATTTTGAAGTGAAAGATGACTTTGACTTTGGTACAATGGGCCATGTCATTAGAGGGACTGTAGTGATGAAGGTAAGTAATAAGCCATTCCTTCTTATGGTTTCACTATAAATTTCTTTCAGGACTTTAGTTCATAGCAGAATTCTATTTTGGAATTGAGATATATTCTAACTAAGCATTGATATGTTGGGTTTATGTCATAAAATTGTTTTGCAAATCAAAGAAGATATAAAGCAAAATATTGGGAAGATTTATGTACCTGTGTGACTAACTCAAAGTAAGTGCTGCTTTTGAAAGACAGGAACAAAATAAAATAAAACAAAACAGAATTGAATAAAGTAAAAATTAAAAGGCGCCCCCCATCCCACTTTTAAAGGTTTGATCTGTTTTCTTCCATATGTGTTCTATCCACATAAAAGTTATATATCTATGTACAGATGTATAATGCAAACATTTATATATACATTAAATTTGTAAAATTTTAAATGTATAAATTTAAATGTAAAATGTATACATTAAATTTGTAAAATGATAAATGTGAAATTATATAAATCTATATATTTATACAAAATTATTTTTGAAAGATCACTTTTCAGCAGTCTGCACGATGATTTATAAGTGTTTCTGAAATGCTGGGCTGACTTTTTAAAAATGCTATTTTCTAATCTCTGCTAGGATGGTGAAGTGATTTTCCCAGCTCCTACACCGAAAAATATTCCTCAAGGTGCCCCTGTAAAACAGAAGACAGTGGCTGAGCTGGAAGCTGAAAAAGCAGCTACAATTACCCCCTTCAGGAAAACAATGACTTCGGCTTCTGCATACACAGCAGGTAAGGGTCACAATTATTAGGATTTAGTCTTGATTATTTGAATTTTTAAAATTATGTAGTAATTGTCAAAATTAGTAAATGGAGTGTTTTTGCCCTTCTTTGGACTTCTCTAGTTGGGAGCTTGATAGGATGAATTTTATATGAACATGCTATAGCCCCACCTCTGTGGAATTGGAGGCTGCATTGACTGCTTACCCCAAGAGACAGACATTGTGCTAAAGTGGGATAAATGCACATTCATTCAAAGTATTAATATTCAGAATAACATTCATTCAGAGTATTAATACCTTCCTTTGATATAAAATATTTAGAAAATAGTCATTAATATTTTATCTGCATCAAATATAATGAGTGATATACACCAGAATTTGCTTGTGCATATGATGTGGTTGTGCATATAAATGCATATAAATGCGGTTATGAATTTTTTATGGTTTGTAAAACATCACTTTTGATTATTACAGTTTGGTAATATTGGGGGATCAAATGTTTGCTTTGAAAAATAAACACTATAATATAAGTATACACCTCTTGAATGTTTGACTAACATTCTATTTGCCTAGTAAAAAGTATGCAATATTTTAACTTTTACCTCTCTTTTTAAAATTCAGCAGAATTTTTTTGAATTCATCTGTATAAATACTAAAACATTATTATAAAATAATGATAAATATTCATTCTGGCTGTGAATTGTAGGAGCCTGAAATATGGATATTTGATTTGATTTCTCTCCCATAGAATTAACTAAAAATGTTTAGAGCCCCCCCAAAACCACCTCCACCACCAAAATACTAAAAAGAATTAAGCACCAGCACGAGGCGCACAGAATTCTTGTAGCTTCAGCATTCCCCAAACTCCCATGTGAACCCAGATGTCTTAAAGATAAATATGTAACTCTCCTTGAATAAAGTGCAAGTCTCAGCAAAATGACTGAAAAAGCCTCTAGCTGTGAATGTTGTGAATAGGCAGGGCAGTGTCCCTATCTGCACTTGTTAAAAAAGAAAAAAAAAAAGGATCAAGATATTGCATTGTATGTGGGAAGCATTTTCATTAAGATTGCAAATTTCTGTTTCTTTGCACCTCATATGAAAATAGAGCAAGACATATATCCTAACCTATTTTTCTGGGTTTCTCTTATATCTGTTGATTCATGGTTTACTGCATTTTAAAAAGTATGACAATAACATATTCCAGTGAGTAAATGGATGACCTTATAATTGTGTTTCTTTTACCTTGAACTTCCTCCTTTGTATTAAAAAGAAGTTTTTTTTTCTTGTATATATGTTAGGAATTTGTTTGAATACCATTCTTCAAAGGATGTGATTTGCTTTTTTCTCTTTTCTCTTTTTCTCTAACTTACAGCCTCTAGAAATAGCACATTCGACATTATTAAATATATTACAGAAAAGACATTAGTTTATTAAATAGTTGATAAGAATATGATCAGATGTGGGATTTCTGGCCTATGTGCCCGACACAATGGACTGCAGTCATGATAATTGAGTTCTTCTTGACTAATGTCATAACAATAGCTGACATTTATCGGCAGGCACGGCGTTGAGCACTTCACACGCATCAGCTCGTTTATTCCTTTCAAGAACTCAGTAAACTGGTGTGTTATTATTAACCTTTTACAGATGAGGATTGATAGGTTTAATAATTTTATGCATAAGGACACTGAAGCACAGAGCGGTTAAGTAATTTATCCGAGATCATATCCGAGTTAGCAAGCACCAGAGCCAGGCTTTGAACCAGGTGGTCTGACTTAAGAAAATGTTTTCTTAACCAATACCCTACACTGTTTCCATAGTAATTAACTGGAAGGCAAAATGATATTCTTTCTAACTTTCCCTCCAGATGGTTAATAGGTCATGCACTGGAACCCTGGAAATATTGTATGTGGATGGGAAAATCTAAATTGAAACTGTGCTCTTACTCATATTTTAAAGCAAAAGGAACGTCAATTCTTAGATATTCTAGCTCTGCCATTTATAAAATGACAGTTTGTACAAGGAGGAAATTTACCTTAACTGGAAAGTTAAGTCCCAGCTCCCTGGTCACCAGTTCTCATTTTGTTTTTACTGACCACTAGGTAACCCTTTCTTCTGTTGCAGAACAGCTGTCCACATGTTTGCCATTAAGGAAGGCGATAATTAAAGATGTATGTTCAGAACTGACTGTATTCTGCACATTCTTAATTTAATTTGTGTTTTTTTTTTTTCCCCCTTTTCTTTGTAAAATCTCATTTGCTGACTTGGTGTTGAGGCTGGAGCTGACTGCCCTGGCCAGCAGTCCAGTCCAGATTCAGGAGCAATTGCAAAACTTCTATCCCGGGTGGGTGGAAGCCATATGTTTTGGGGAGGTGCTGGAGTGAATGAAATCCTTCCTACTCTTTTAAAATCCCTCTTCTTCAGCCAAATCTGAGAGTGACATAAAATTGGCTTCATAAAAGTCCTGTCTTATAAAGGTTGTATCTTGCCCAAGTAGAAAATGCTTTAGTAGATCCTCTAAAGGCCTATAATTCTGGAATAAATACGTTTGTATAAACACATGTGGTATTGTCAATGAAAGTTAAAACAGGGAAGACATGCGACACAGGAAAATGTGCAAATTATTATTAAAGTGACTCATAAATACTACCAGATCTTTACAGTTTTGGAGGGTGGTAGTGGTAAGAAGGTTGGGTTTTATCCAAAATACCCAATACCCTGACACCCCTCCTTTGCTTCCTAATCATGAAATGTCTAAAAAAATCTGCTTATTATTATTGGCAAAGGAGTTGAATTTGAAAGTATTGACTTTTCCACGTTTGTGTGTGGGTGTATGTGCGTGCTTTAAATCTTACTAAGATAATTGGATGTCAGCTGACGCTCTTTCTCTCTCTAGGTCTCACCGGTATACTGGGTTTGGGCCTCGTGTCTCCCAATTCAGCCTTTTCTCAGATGGTGACTACTTTTGGCTTGGCTGGTATTGTGGGCTACCATACTGTCTGGGGAGTGACCCCAGCCCTCCACTCACCACTGATGTCTGTGACTAATGCAATCTCAGGTTTGTTCTCATTTTTCCTCATCTTAGGTTTTCATAGGCTTGTTCAACTCTAGGAGTGCTTTCAGTGAGGGCTCATAAGGTCTTATGTTTTCATGTCATATCACTTGGAGTCAAGTGTTCTGGTGGTGGTGACTCAGGGATTCCCAGAGGGTATGGGAAGTGCAATTGTTAAGGGAAAAACGCTGTTGAAGTGTGACAGACCTTTTGGCTGCTCCCATTTTTAGCATTGCAGATTCACTCTTATTTCTTTCAGTTATGATTTCCTTTAAGAAAAGGATTCCACTGATAAAATTTTTGAACAGCAGAGTTTCACAGAATCATAGTTGCAATGTCCTCTATGGCCATAATGGGCCATGCTGGACGTGAGATTTACCCTGAAGTTATGGGACAGGAAGCACAGCTTGGTATTGGGGCACCATCAGGCCTTTCTCTTTGGGGTCAGTCTTCACAGCAGTTCATGCAGCAGTGCATACAACAGACTGGGTGCTATTCTGTTTGGCACCCAGTGATGGCTTGGTGTATGAAACGATAAGACCCATATTGGAGAGGCAGGGAAGCTACCCTGCCTTGGAAGCCTCATGGCTCCATCTCTTATAACATTCACTGGCACAGTTTCAAGAGTCACTGTATTCAGAAAACTCCAAAGCTATGACATTATATATTTATAATTCATGAATGGTTCCTTCCAGTTCACATGCAATCTATCATCCAGATTATTACTACAACCAATGTTGTATAGTGTCATAATTGATATATATCTATCAGTTTCCAGGGGAACAGAGTTAGAGAGTTAAAAGAGGTTTAATTCTCATGCAGAAGGAAAAAGTCTTTGTTAGCCCCTGAAAATTGTTTGTAGCATTTTAATGAAGATTCAAGAAATCTTCCTTTTTTTTTTTTTTTATTGTGGAAACATGTATATAACATAAACTTTCCGATCTCAGTCTCCCAGACATACCATTCACATGCAGTCATGCTGTGGAATTAATCATATTCACAATGTTGTGCTACCCTCACCACCAACCATTACCAGAACTTTCCCACACCCTAAGTAGAAACCCTCCATCCACTGTGCATTAACTCCTTATTCCCCTTTACCTCCTTCTCTGGTAAATGGTACTCTACTTTCTCTCTATGAATTTGCATATCCTAGCTATTCCATATAAATATAATCATACAATATCTGTCCCTTTGTGTCTGACTTATTTTATTCAACATGATGTCTTCAAAATTCACTCATTTTATTCCATGTATCAGAACTTCATTTGTTCTTAAGGCTACATTATAGACCATTGTATGTATATACCACATTTTGTTTATCCACTCGTCTGTTAATGGGCCCTTGGATTGTTTCCATCTGTTGGCTACCACAAATAATGTTGCTTATGAACATTGCTGTGTACAAGTGTCTGTTTGAGTCCTGCTTTCAATTATTTTAGGTATATACCTATAAGTGGAATTGCTGGGTTATATGGGGTTCTATGTTTAACATTTTTGAGAAACCACCAAACTATTTTCCACAGTGGCTGTACTATTTTACATTCCCACCTACAGTGTGCTAAGGTTTTATTTATTTGCATTCTCACCATCACTTATTTTCTGTTTTTTTTCCCTAAATTTTATTTTAATTACTAGCTAGTCCAGTGGGTATGAGTGGTTTTTCATTGTGGTTCTGATTTGCATTTTCCTGGTGGCTAAAGATGTTGAACATTTTTTCATGTGTTTATTAGTTATTTGTATATTTCCCTTGGAGAAATATCTATTCAAGTTCTTTTCCCACTTTCAATTGGGCTATTTATCTTTTTGTTGTCAAGTTGTAGTTTATATATATACATTGGGTATTAAAACCTTATCAGATATATAGTTTCCAAATATTTTCTCCCACTTTCTCCTAAGAAAATGCCTTTTCACTTTCTTGATAATGGCCTCTCCTGTACAAAATTTTTAAATTTTGATGAAGTCCACTTTATTTTTCCTTTTATTGCTTATGCTTTTGATGTAAACTCTATGAATCCATTGCTTAACAGAAGTTCCTGAAGCTATTTCCCTATGTGTTCATCTTAGAGGTCTATAGTTTTAGTTCTTATACTTAGGTCGTTGCTCAGTTTTGGCTCCTTGCCTTTTTTTTTTTCTGGGTGCATGGTCTGGAAATTGAACCCAGGTCTCCTGCATGACAGGTGAGCATTCTACCACTGACCACACATGCACTTGCTTTGCCTTTTGATTTTGAGAACCTTCCCTTTTATGAATCTGTGTATATGAGGTCCTTCAGCTGTGATGTTTGATTTGTCAGCATCACTGTAATCATTCACCATATTGATGCTTCCTTCCTAGGGTTGACTGCAGTTGGTGGGTTGGTACTGATGGGAGGACATTTGTACCCTTCCACTACTTCTCAGGGCCTTGCTGCTCTTGCTGCATTCATATCCTCAGTCAACATTGCAGGTACGACAACAATGAAAGAATTTGGAGTGCCCTATCTATCTAATGGAGATAAATAGGTATAAAATAAGTATGTTGATTTCAAGAATTTAATTTTTGGCCTTTTAAACATATTTCACTCTGACCGTAATGCTCTTTGTGAAGGAAAATTATTTTGTCCATCAGTAGTTTTTAAAAACACTTGATAAAAGAACATTTCCCTTCAGTGACCCCAAACAAACAAACAAAATGATGTCATGTTACGGTTTAACTAGAAATTTATTGAATGCATAGTTTTGAAGTAAGTTGACTTGGAGTTATCACCATAATGTCTATAGATAAGTATAGTTTTAGATAAAATTTTAGCATTTTGCCTTATCCCTAGCCAATGTTTGTCCCTGAAAATGGAAAGCCTAGTACATCACTTGTGTATGAAACTCATATAATGCTATTTTGTTGTTAGAAATGGTTTAATGTGTCCAAGAAACAGGATGCCTGTTGATATGGTATTTTTCTCTTTTATCAATTGTTACAAGGTTTAACAAACAGAATAGCATATTAAAAGAAAGTTCATGACATTTGATCTTTGCATTCCTAAGCTTTACTTTTCAGTCATGCAAAAATAGTGGTTCTATACTCTGAAAGCAAGTTTTTTCTTCCTGAGAATATCTAAGATTTTATTCCCCCTTCTAAGGGAACTGGCTTGAGTAACAGAATCACCTATATATTTTGTTAAACATCCAAGTGATTTATTAAGCTATTACCGTGCAGTTAAATATGGCAACAATTTAATGTGATATTTTTGAAGAACATTTAATGATTACTTGAGAAAAAAATAAGGTTTTAAGCATTATATACAGTAAGCCCACTTTTTTTTAAATATATGTATATATATGCATAGAAGAAAAGACTGCTATTCGTAGCCAAAATATTTTTGGCAGGCCTTTATTTCTAAATGTTATGTACTGAATTTGTATTACTTTTTTTTTTTTTATTGTAAGATTTAACATATATACAAAAAAGCAATAAATTTCCAAGTACAATTTAACAAGTAGTTATAGGACAGATTTTAAAGTTTGGTATGGGTTGCAGTTCCACAATTTTTCATTTTTTCTTCTAGCTACTTCAAGTCACTGGAGACCAAAAGAAATGTCAATATAAGGATTCAGCAGTCATACTCATTTGATAAATCCTATGTTCTCTGTATAACTCCACCATCACCTTTGATCTTCCTCCTACTCTTTAGGGTGTATTTGGGCTATGCCCAATACCGTAACTTTTTCATGTTGGAAGGGGCTGTCAGTAATATGTTATAGGGGGTGGGACTAGCTGATGTTCTGGAGAGGCTGGCCCCTCTGCATTTCAGGACTTACCTGGTCCAGGGACCCATCTGAAGGTTGTAGGTTTTGGAAAGTTACCCTAGTGCATGGAACCTTTGTAGAATCTTATATAATGCCCTAGGTGCTCTTTAGGATTGGCAGGAAAGAATCACCTATAATTTTTAGGTTCTAAAATGTTACTTAAAATTATATTTAGCCCTAGATGATAAAGATGTGCTTAAAAATAGAAAAATTGTATCACTTTTAAATAGAATCATGTTTCTTAGTGAGATACCTCTTTCTGTTTTATATTTCCTTTATTTGATTAGGTGGCTTTCTGGTAACTCAGAGAATGCTGGACATGTTCAAGCGTCCCACTGATCCCCCAGAATTCAATTACCTGTATCTGCTCCCTGCTGGCACCTTTGTTGGAGGATATTTAGCTGCTCTCTACAGTGGTTATAACATTGAACAAGTAAGAGGGTTAAGTCTGTATTTTTGCTGCCATGTTTTCTTCCTAATTAGACTTGAGATTATATTTACCAAAATTCAAGCAAATGAACCAATAACCATAAAAACATTCTTGTCAACTACAGCTCTGATCCAAGCATCAGGTCCCTGGATTCTAGAGATGGATTTGTCTGCAAACTGAATGTACTAACATGGGTTTACCTAAGTTTTTCCATATGTAAAAATAATTGAGAAGGTTATTAGTATCCTCTTAATGTATCTGGCTGGATTATTGTATGGATATAGTGAAATAATTCGTAAAAAATTTGAAATATTTTATTATTAAATACAATTAGCCCTTTTCCTGCTCACTTTCTTCCTCTGTAAAGGTAGTGCATCATTTTTTGTTCCCTGTGTCCACAAGGTAGAGAGCTGCTTTAATACCAATTCATTCAAAAAAAGATATTTTAAAAATGAATGCTGTACAGAAAGCAGAAGTAATCAATTTGAACATTGAAAGTACCAGGTCAAAATAAAATTGTAATAGAGCTTCAACTTTGTTGTGAATTCAGTATTTTCCTTTTTTTTTTTTTCCAATGACTATCACTAGATTATAGCCTTCATGACAGCGGAAATCATGTCTTGTTTCCTCTGCTGTGTTCTTAACATGCAGTATTTGTTGAATTAATAAAATCTTTTTTGAAAAGAGTTGGAGTGGTGAGTCAGCCAGATCTATGTTTGAATCCCAGATTTGCCATATGCTAATTATTTATCTTAATAAAAATTTTGTAATCTCTTTAAGCTTCAGTTTTCTCTTTGTAGAATGAGGATGATGATTCTTTCCTCCTGTGGCTCTTGTGATACTAAATTACAACATACGTAAAGTACGTGGCATTGTCCTTGGCACTTAGTGACATCAGAGGTTGGCTCCTTTACAGTTTTTGGCCAGGTCTAAATTTTCAGATCCCTTCTGAAAGTTGGCTCTTAAGTCTACCTGTACTTTTATACCTAATGGCTCCATTTAAATTTAGGCACTATTTATTCATGCATGAAATCAAAAGCCAGAAGGGACTGGTTTATATAAATGAGAGCATGGCAAGTACAAGTTAAAGTATTCAATATATTAATATTTCTAATGTATAGGAAAATATATTGAAAGAACATTTGAGATTGGCCCCTCTATGGTTTGAAGTTAAATTATCCTTGGAGAATCATGCTTCCTTAAGAATGGTCTTCCCAATGTTAATAGATTGCAAGCTTGTGATAATTTCTTTCTTTCTCCCCTTTTCTTTGAAAAGATCATGTACCTGGGCTCAGGTTTGTGTTGCGTTGGTGCCCTAGCTGGTCTCTCCACCCAGGGGACAGCTCGTCTTGGCAATGCGCTGGGCATGATTGGGGTTGCTGGAGGCTTGGCAGCCACTCTCGGAGGTCTAAAACCCAGCCCAGAATTGTTAGCCCAAATGTCGGGAGCAATGGCTTTGGGCGGCACAATTGGTAAGCACAGCTGAGGTTCTGCCGTTGTTTGACCTGGGGCCCTTAAAACAGCTGAAGGCAATTAGGCACAGAGATTTGAGAGTACTTTGTTAGGAATAAGACCTTCTAATAGCACTTCAGTCTCTGAATATATATTTCTGTTTGAGTTCCATATTTGATTGAGGAATTAAATTGCCTTAATGGAAGTTGTTCCAGTGACTATTATTTTAGTGATAACTCATTACAGTTGGTGTAATTGTCATTTTAAGTACAGACCTTTTCAAATATTGAGTAGGTATATCAGCTGAGTCAAAAGAGTGGGCTAGAACCTGTATTGGTTATTTTCCTTTATGGATCTCAACTGCCAGCTGACGATAGAATGAAGGACGGGAATACTCCTGTTTGTGTTGTGTATGGCTCGTCTTTTATTTTGCTGGGCATAAAGATTCAGCTTCAAAGACCTGTCAAAAACTTGAAAAATGCATGGGCCAGCAGAACAGCTATTATTTTAATCGTTTTCATTGATATGCTGGAGCTGATTGTTAAATTTTAAAGAATTTTGCAAGCTGATTGTTAAACACAGCCATTGTTAAAAATTAAATAATATTAATATAAAATCACATAAATTATATTAAAAACAAGGGTAACACTAAAAACTCATCATTTCTAATTAACTTGCTAGATTTTTTCTAGGCTTTTGAAGTTATTACTACTAGTGTATATGTATGGTAGAAATATTGTATAAGTTTGGGCTACAGCATATCTCTTCTCAGTGACATCACACTGGTAGCTGTGAAATTGTCCAGGATAGGAGTATTAGAAATTTTTAGAAATAACCACATGAAAATCAGCAAATGCTACAAACATGGGCTTGATTAATTGTCTTGTTGATTGTTCAGACCTGAGAAAGTGATGGAGAAAGTGTTGATGATGCAGCTTAAACATAAATGTGTGTTGTTTCTGTTGCTCTTATACTGTGAATAATAAAAAATTCAGCCAGTTTTCTTGCAGAATATGAAAACTATTATCGCATTCAGCAAAAAGTCGCTCACATCATTGACAACTGAGTGAAGTTCTTACATACATCTTTGCTGTTTCACTTAGTTTTTCTTGTTAATGTAAACAATAATATCAACTAATGTTCATATTGGAACTATACTTTTTTGAATATCAGATGCAAGCATAGGTTGGCTATGGATATAAAATTTGGCAAAAATTAACAAAAGCATTCTTAGAAAATCAATTAGCTATATGGAATTACAATGACAAGTATTATATTTTTTATTTGCAAATTGTGTTCTACACACCTTTATACCAGTCAAAACTCATGTATTAATTTATATACATACATTTTTTCCCCTATTAATTTATATACACAC
>PVIY010016843.1:0-13079 GCA_004026745.1 Myrmecophaga tridactyla | reverse complement strand
CAACTGCTTTGAGAGCCTCCTAATTTTAGTCTTTCCTACTCAGTTATTTGCATTTTTTTTTTTTTTTTAACCAATGAACTTGCTACCATCCACCCAGTTGTAAATCTAGGCCTTCTTCATATTCCAGCTGTTTCCTGTGTGATTGGGAACAAGAGGAGGGGCTGGGTTGTTCCTGCAGTGGGGAATGTAAGTGACTTTAACTGGGCTTTAAGTAATCTGAAGAGCTAGGCTAGGGGAGTATTTGGAGGTTCTGAGAGGAAGGGCAAGAGGCATGCCTTGATTTGATGGCTGATGTATTTGGGTCCTTTGGAATTTGGGTGTGGATAGATATGTTGAAAAAGCTTATGTTGAAAGATATATATATATATATACATAGCCAGTCTCCATACCTTCTGTAGAGCCCCTGTAGAGGATATTTAGTTCATGCTAGGAACCAAATAAATATTTATTGACGATAGTGATAGAACCCCTTAAGTGTGATCTTTATTGTGGTTATTTCTAAAAAATCTGCAAGTTTCAATTTCTCTTTGACCTTCATTTCCCAACAGGCTTAACAATTGCCAAGCGCATCCAGATTTCTGATTTACCTCAATTAGTTGCTGCTTTCCACAGTTTGGTGGGTTTGGCAGCTGTGCTTACTTGCATTGCTGAGTACATTGTAGAATATCCACATTTTGCTATGGATGCAGCAGCAAATCTCACCAAGATTGTGGCTTACCTCGGTACTTACATCGGTGGTGTTACTTTTAGTGGGTCTCTTGTAGCCTATGGAAAATTGCAGGGTAAGTGATTCAACAAAACCTAGGGGTAAATATCTGTTATTCAGGGTGTTTGGGGGTCGACTTCAATTTTAGAAGCTAACTTTATAGTAAAACCTGTTAGGTGAAGAGTATTTGCAAAGCACTCAGAAATATATCAAGGTTTTTTTCCCTCATTAATATGGCTTCCATTTATTGAGCCTTAAAAAATCTCATTAAGCTTTGAAGCTCTTTCTTCTTCAGACAGCTAGTGGAAGAAACTCGTGCCCAGAAATTTGCCTAGAGGGACTAATTGACATTTGGTAATACCTTTGAACAAAATAATATCCTCATAATCCTTGGTTAGCAACATTTATGTAGAGTTCACAAAATGATCTTCATACATTTTCCAGACTAGAGAGCAGTTTACTGAATAAGTTCGTGTGATTAATAAACAGTGCTTAATTTTGAAAACAGATACACATTTTAGCACTCTATCATGGAGACTTTTGCTACTGCTAAAGTAAATCATCATGAATATGGAAATGGAGATAAAAATCCACATAGGCTACTTTCAAGATTTTCATGAAAAAATGAGTCATTAGAGAAATTAGTTCATGATTTAAAAATTTGGTCTTGCCTTTCAGCAAATAAGTCATTAAATTAAGTGGGAGAACTTCCATAAAGTTAAAAGTCACAAAAAACCCACAAGCCTAAAACACTCTTGCTTCATGCTTTCTCTTTAGACACAACTAATAAACAGGGGTTCTACTTTGGGCTTGTTTGATAGAATCAGAAATGCTAATGTGCTTACTCTGTATTAAGGTTTTAAATAAGTAAAACCACAGCTAACAACTTCTTTGTGAGTCATGAGAAAAAAGATCATTTTTCAAGATTCCGTGACAAAGAGTAAAGAAATTATGTGATCAATGTAGGGAAAAGATCAGTTAAGTTGAACTGTACTTTTCTTGTTTCCATGTGTTACATGCAAGTACTCTAGTTTGCTTTTATGTTCAGTATCCAGTGATATAAAGTAAGATTTTAAATGCTATGTATTATTCATACATTAAGTTTTGTAGTTTAGGACTAAATTATATATATTATATATTCACATGCCAAGTAATCATCCAAAGTGTACAATCAATGCCATCATATTGCTGCATTTATCATCACAATTGACTTTTTTCTTTTTTGTGAGAAATAACATATATACAAAAAAGTAATAAATTTCAAAGCCCATTGCAACAATTAGTCATGCTACAGATTTCAAAGTTTGTATGGGTTACAGTTCCACAATCTTTGGTTTTTACTTCTAGCTGCTCTAAGATACTGGAGGGTAAAATAAATATCAATATAATGATTCAGCAATCATACTCATTTGTTAAACCCTACCTTCTCTGTATAACTCTGCTAAAGGATATCCTTTTGAGAATGTGTGTGTTTGTGGGGAGTGATTCTTATGACACACCTTCTAGATGCTGAATACCATATGCTTGGTTCTAGGTATCCTGAAATCTGCCCCGCTTCTGCTCCCTGGAAGGCATTTCCTCAATGCAGGCTTGCTGGCTGCTAGTGTAGGTGGAATAATCCCATTCATGATGGACCCAAGCTTTACCACAGGCATTACCTGTCTGGGATCTGTGTCAGCTCTCTCTGCTGTCATGGTAAGAAGTCAGAGATTGAAAGTACATATTTAGCAAGGAACTGGGAGTATTCAGTTAAGATTACATTTTCATCATGTTCTATCTCTTTTAGGCCATTGGTAGGAAAAAAGTTTTAATATGATGTTACATGTTTATTTTTTTAGAATCTGGAGAAAACACCATAAGGAGAAAATTACTCTTTACATTTTTAAGGGTCCCTGTCAAAATTGTGTCATGTGATTCCTGATCTGTGACATCCATTCTGCTTTGAGATCTTTTTACTGGATCATTGTGTTGGTAAATAGGAATTTAAAAATCCAAGTTTCAGTGCCATTCACTAGGCATATTCTGTGTGACAAGCCCTGCAGGACACTTACTGGATGCTTAATTCAGAAGCTCAGGTTTATAGTATTAGTAAATTATACTTATTTTCTTTTGTGACCTTAAGAGTTAGGCCATCATTTTAGTGCAGAAACTTTAGAACATTGAAAAATAATTTAAAATTCTATCGTTTTCTGACCACTGATGATCTAATCTTATTCTGGCTTATTATTTTATTTTAAATAAAGAAAAAATAGTTTTGATTTTTTTATGTAATAATGAAGAGGTAAAACATTTCAAAATCAAACCTACAGGATAGGAATGTGAAAATTAAAGAGTTGTTATTTTTGAGAGGAGATGAATTTTATATTTAATATACTTATTGGCTGTATGAGAATGTTTGAAAAAGATATTTTGTGGGTTTATTTTAATTGCTTTTAGCTTTATACATAAATTTAATCATCTCATTACAAACTCAAAAAATGTAGGACTATGTAAGATAAAAAGAAAAAATTTCTCCCAAGCATTCTTTTTCCTCTCCCAGAGCTAACTGATGGGTATGTACCTGCAAACCTTTTTAATCCTTCTATATTTATTTATCTGAATATAGACAAATACTTTCTTTTTATATAAATGGAATTCTGATGTATCTGTTGTTTTGCAATTAGCATTTTTTATGTGACAACCTTAGCTTTTTTTTTAATGTCAGTCCACATAAGATCTACATCTTTTTGTTTATTTTTTAAATTGCCATATAGTGTTAATAGTATGAGTGTGTTATAATTTATTTAATAAATCACCATATCCAGACATTAGATTATTTCTTGTTTTCTTTTGGTCATAAAAAAGCAGTGCTGCTGTAAACAACCTTGTATGTACATTTTTTGTTGTATGTGCAAGTAGGATTGCTGGACATTTAAAAATTATAATTTTTGTGTATTGTTTTAGTTTGCTAAAGCTGCTAGAATGCTGTACCAGAAATGGAATGGCTTTTATCAAGGGGATTTATTAAGTTACAAGTTTATAGCTTTAAGGCAGAAAAATGTCCAAACTAAGGCATCCAAACAAAGATACCTTGACTCTATAGAATGGGTCAAATGGCATCTGGGTTTCCTCTGTCACAGGGGGAGGCACATGGCTGACATCTGCTGGTCTCTTCTTAGCTTCTCTGGGGCAACTCTGGATTTCTTATCTTAGCTTACCTTGGTTCTTTCCAGGTTCTGGCTTGCTTAGCACTATGGATCCTTGCTTAGCATCTCATGGGAAGGCCCATAGCAAAGTCTGCATCTCTAAATGTCTGTATCTAGGTATTTGATCTTTCTGTCTGCACTTCAGGCATCTCTAGATGTCTTCATCTGTCAGCTCTGGTTCCTGTCTACCTTCTGTCAGTTATGTTAGCTCCGGGAGTCTCCTGGGGCTCTACATTTCCAGACGTCTGTGTCTCCATCTGAGGTTTCTCCAAAATGTTACCTTTTACAAAGGACTCCAGTAAACTAATCAAGACCCACCTTGAATGGTTGCAGTCACAATTCCATCTAATCAAAAGGTCACACTCATGTTTGGGTGGAAATAATTTAATTAAATGTCATACCCACTATTGAGTGTTTCGGTCTCCGTGGAAACAATCTGATCAAAGGCTCCATTCTAAACAGTAGGTCTGGCCCCACGAGACTGGGTCAGGGTTGAAAGAAAGTGGCTTTTCTGGGGTATATAACAGTTTCAAACTAGAACACATATTTTCCTTTCTTTTAAATTTTTTATTGAGAAATCTCACACACGTACTTTCTATACCTTGTGCACAATCAGTGGCTCACAATATCATCACATAGTTGTGTATTCATCACCATAAATTTTTAGAACATTTGCATCATGCCATAAAAAGAAAAAAAAAGAAAAACCAAAAAGGGTATAGAGTATACCTTAACCCTCCCTCTCATTGACTACTAGTGTTTCTATCTACCCAATTTGTTTTACCCTTTGTCCCTCATATTATTTTTTTATTTATTTTAACCATATTTTTTCTCATCTGTCCATACCCTGGATAAAAAGAACATCAGACAGAAGATTCTCACAACCCACAGTCACATTGTAAATGTTATATCGTTATACAGTCATCTTCAAGAATGTAGGCTACTGGAACATAACTCAACAGTTTCAGGTACTTCCTTCTAGCCTCTCCAACATACCATAAACTAAAAAGGGATATCTATATAATGCATAAGAATAACCTGTTGAAATCTCTTGACTCTGTTTGAAATCTCTCAGCTACTGAAACTTTATTTTGTCTCATTTCTCTCTTCCCCTTTTTGGTCAAGAAGGCTGTTTTAGTTTGCTAGCTGCCGGAATGCAATATACCAGAAATGAAATGGCTTTTAACAAGGGGAATTTAATGAGTTGCTAGTTTACAGTTCTAAGGCTGAGAAAATGTCCCAATTAAAACAAGTCTATAGAAGTGACCAATCGAAGGCATCCAGGGAAAGATACCTTGGTTCAAGAAGGCCGATGAAGTTCAGGGTTTCTCTCTCAAGTGAGAAGGCACATGGCGAACACAGTCAGGGCTTCTCTCTCAGCTGGAAGGGCACATGGCGAATAAGGCGTCATCTACTAGCATCCTCTCCTGGCTTCCTGTTTCGCGAAGCTCCCCGGGAGGTGTCTTCCTTCTTTATCTCCAAAGGTCGCTGGCTGGTGGACTCTCTGCTTCGTGGTACTGCAGCATTCTCTGCTCTCTCTGAATCTCTTTCTCCAAAATGTTTCCACTTTTATAAGACTCCAGTAAACCAATCAAGACCCACTCAAATGGGTGGAAACATGTCATCCCCTAATCCAGTTTAACAACCATTCTTAACTAAATCACATCATTCAGCGAGATGATCTCATTACAGTTTCAAACATACAGTATTGAATACAGAGTATTCTACCTTTAAGGAATGAGTTTTATATCAAAACATGGCTTTTCTTAGGGGGCATACTTCCTTTCAAACCAGCACAAAGGCTTTCTCAGTGCAGGGTCCTGGCTTATTCCAGCCTTTCTGTCCCATGTTGCCCGGAAGATTTATACCCTTGGGAGTCATGTCCCACATAGGAGGGAAGGCAGTGAGTTCACATGCTGAGTTGGAGAGAGGGGCCACATCTCAGCAACAAAAGATCTTCTCTGGGGGTGACTTTAAGGCCTAATTTTAAGTAGGCTTAGCCTATCCTTTGCAGCAATAAATTTCGTAGGGGTGAACCCCAAGATCAAGGGCTTGGCATATTGATTTGGTTGTCCCCACTCTTGAGAGAGTATTAGAAATTCTCCAAATGGGGAAGTTGAGTATTTCCTCCTTTCTCCACTGTCCCCCGAGGGAACTTTGCAAATACTTATGTATTCACTGCCCAAATCGCTCTGGGATATATCGGGGCATCATACTAACCTGGGCACACCAACAAGATCTCATCCCCTATTTAAGATTCCATGTACTTATGGTGTTCAATTGAACTGACTTTAAAAGTTAAATTAGGAATGCACTACCCAAAAGACAGATTTTGCACCAACTAAACATCTCTTCCATTAGTCTCACCCAGAAGTTGATGTTTTAAAATATGGACAGTATCATCCTTTACCCAGTCTTCTAGTATACCTGAGTCATATCCGGATCAGCTTCATTCATATCTCTAGTTGAAGTCTGATCCCTTTTTCAACTTTTTAAGCAGTTCTTTTATGGAGTATTGTTGACTTTCAGAGTTTTAGAGCTCTAACTCTGAGTCTCAGGTGTCACAAAAGCACCCAAAGTTTCTGGGAAAGATCATGCTATATACAAACACCTCAGTATCTCAGAATTTAGAATTAACAGTTGCACCTCATGAATATATGTAGCTGCTGTAAGAGCTTACAATCTAGGACCCTTTACAATAAGCCCCAGCCTGATAACCCATGCTCTAGACTTTAGTTCCTTTTTATTTTTGAGCGTAGTTAAAATAACATCTTAAAAATCTTTACTAATACTATATCCAACATTTGGGTTGTTTTAGCTTTTCCTTTCTTGCTGTGTTTACTAATTTTGGATCGCATCCTGAATATTGTGAAAGATGTCATAGGGACTTTGGATTCTGTTATTTTCCTGCAAAAAAACCTGTTTTTAGTTTTGTTTCTGTAAGCAGTTAACTTGACCTTACTCAAATTCAAAGTTCTCACTCGCCTATCATGGGGGTCAGATGCACTTTATTGTTATTTTACCTTTAACCCTGTTGCTTGGCATCTGCCCCATGTATGAATACTTCAGGAGTCAGCAGATAGCTGGGCAGAGCATATATAGAGAATTTTGGTCTCCCTCTTGCAAGCATGCAACTTTGCAGGATTTTCTTCCTTATTTATCAGCTGTTGTATCATCCTTAACTCTGTCCCTGGAATCTTCAAGCTAGTAAAGCTGTGCGTTTACATCCTAGTTTTAGCTACACCAGTTTGCACTGACACTGGTCTCCCCTCAGCTAAAAGCCATAAAAACTGGGAAATTCACTTAGGGACATTAATTTTTCCCCCAAGTGTAAATGCCCCTCCAGTTTCTTCCTGCTTTTGGCTACTGCCTTTAGGGAATTTTTTTTTTTGTCCAGCATTTATGGTTTTATATCTGTGAAGAGTTTGTCATTAGGTGACACTTGGCCATTACCCCAAGTGAAGTAGAATGTAGATATAAATACGTTAATTGGAAAACTGGAGTGCTTAGGAGTCAAGGTGTTAAATGTCAGGGGCTTTATTTTTATGTCACTAATTTTTGAGTTCTGCTTTGGTTTTGACCTAGGGTGTGACTTTGACAGCTGCTATTGGGGGCGCCGACATGCCTGTGGTGATCACGGTGCTGAACAGCTACTCGGGCTGGGCCCTCTGTGCAGAGGGCTTCCTGCTCAGCAACAACCTGCTGACCATCGTGGGCGCACTCATTGGCTCCTCTGGTGCTATCCTGTCCTACATCATGTGCGTGGTAAGAGCTAACTTGTTTTATTTTCTTAGGCTGTTCAAAGCAAATATCATGAACTGTGTTGGCTTGATGGGCAGCTGTTTGCTCATGGTTGAGGTCAGGAGAATGTGCAGATGGCGGCATCGTCAAGGCGATGCTTTAAAAGACCAGCTGCTGGTGATCCTTGGCTCCTCTGCTGCAGGACAAGGCACGTGGTGTCTGCTGAGCTCTCCCTTCCCTTCCAGGTTTTGTTGATTTCCCCTTCATGCTTCTGTGGCTTTCTTTCTCTCTCTTTCTCTGTATTCATTCTGTTTATTAAAGACTCCACTAAGATGATTAAGACCCATCCTGAATGAGTAGGTCACACCTTAACTGAAGTAGCCACATAAATTCCTGCCTTCAGTGGCCCTATGCCTACAGAAATGGGTTAACTTTGAGATCATGTTTTTCTGGGGCACATATAGTTTCAAACCACCACACAAGTATTTGAAAGAAAATTGCTGTGGTCTTCTGAAAATAAAGATGTTTGTGTCACTTTCTTCATTTGCAGTATAAATGTCAATTTTTATTCTTTTCAACAGAAATGCCAGTGTTTCTTATGAATAAATCTCTAAAACTGTTTTTTTAAATATAAATGGTAGAAAATTAGGAAATTTAAGTATAAAAATAAAAATCTTCTAATGCATCCCTTGATAAATACTTGAAAATTTTGTTTTATTTCCTTCCTTATTTTTTTCTGTTTGAATTCAGACATATTTATATGTCTCATATTATGTGTTGTTTTACATTCAGTTTTTAAAATCCTGCATACTGTATTGTTTATAACAACCTTTCATTGACAATGCTTTCTAAATATTATTTTAAGGAACTATATACTTATCCATTAATTTATTTAATTTTTCTCCAATACATATTTTAGGGGTTTATATATTTTTCTCTTTGTACATAATCAATCTTTGGTATTTCTGACTTTTGTCTTAGGATAGGTTTTTTAAAATGCAATTTTATTGAAATATATTCACACACCATATAGTCATCCAAAGTATCATCATATAGTTGTACATTTATCACCACAGTCAATTTTAAAACATTTTCATTACTCTAAAAAAATGAAACTACAAATAAAACATTAAAAAAAAAACAGAAAAACATAAAAATAAAACACCCCAAACATCCCATTTCCCTTATCACCCCCTATTATTTATTTATGTACTTGGTCTTTATTTTATTACTCATCTGTCCTTACACTGGATAGAGGGAGTGTCACTTACAAGGTTTGTATAATCACATGGTCACATGATAAAAAAATCATCAAGAATCAAGTCTAATGGATTACAGTTCAACCATTTCACATATTTCCTTCTAGCTAAACTAATACACTAGAAACTAAAAATGAATATATAGTGCATAAGAATAACTTCCAGAATGACTTCTTGACTATATTTGAAATCTCTTAGCCACTGAAATTTTATTTTATTTCATTTCTCTTCCTGCTTTTGGTCAAGAAGGCTTTCTTCATCCCATGATGCCAGGGTCAGTCTCATTCCTGGGAGTCTTGTCCTGATTAGTGGGGGAGGGTAGTGAGTTTCTTTGCAGAGTTAGCTTAGAGAGGCCACATCTGAGCAAAAAAAGAGGTTCTCTGGGGGTAACTCTTAGGCATACTTATAAGTAAGCTTAGCTTCTCCTTTGCAGGAATAAGGAAGCCCCAAGATCAAGGGCTTGCTTATTAAATTGGTAGTCCTTAATGCTTACAAGAATATCCCACACGGGGAAATTGGATTTTTCCACATTTTTCCCCAGTCCCTAAAGGGAACCTTGTAGATACTTTTTAATTTTCTACCCAAATTACTCTGGGACATATTGATGTATTACATTAATCTGTACAAAATAACAAGATCCCATTTCCTGTTCAAGGTTCCATATAATTAAGTTGTTTGAACAAACTCACCATACAGTTCAAATTAGATAGTGTGCTACCAATAATAGGAATTTTGACTCAGATAAGCATCTCTTCCTTTGGTCTTACACAGAAGTTGAAATTCTAAAATACAGGTAATGTCATCCTTTACCCTGTATTCTGATTTACCTTAGTCCTTACCAAGTCCCTTTCATTCATACCCCTAGTTGAAGTCTGATTTCTTTTTCATCTTCTTTAACATTTGCTCTATGGGGTGATGCTGACTTTCAGGGCTGCAGAAATCTCACTCTTAGTCTCAGGTGTCACACAGCTACCCAAAGTTCTAGGAAATGACCAAGTTATACACAAAGAGTTCAACATCTCAGAATTTAGAAATAACAGTTAAAAGTGACTGTTCTAAGAGCTTACAATCTAGGAATATTTACAGTAAGTCTTATTAAACATTTTGTACTCCTTACTCTTCAATTACCCTCTCTGCCCATGTTCTATTCCTTGATAACCTGTGCTCTCAAGTTAGTTCTTAGATTTTGCACAATATAGTTAGTCCGTATTAGTGAGGCCTTAAAATGTTTGTCTGTTCATTTCTGGTTCATTTCTTCAAGGTTCATTCACCTAGTTGCATTTCTCACAGCTTCATTCTTTCTTGCAGCCACTCAGTCTTCCATTGTATTTATATACCACTGTTTGCCCTTCCATTCATCAGTCAGTGTACCCTTAGGCCCCCTTCATCTCTGGCAAACTGTGAATACTGTCGCCATAAACACCAGTGTCCATTTGTGTCCCTGCTTTCAGTTCTTCCAAGTGTATGCCTAATAATGTGGTTGCAGAATCATATGGCAACCCTTTACTTAGCCGCCTTTGGGACTACCACACTGCCCTCCAGAGGAAGTACACCGTTCTATTTCCCTTTCAACAATGAATAGGTACATTTCTCTCTCTCTACATTTTATCCAGCACTTTTTAACTTTCTGTTTATTTTTTAAACAGTTTTATTCACATACCATACAAGCCGTCCTAAGTAAACTATCAGTGGCTTCTAGAATAATCAGATAGTTATGCATTTACTACCACAGTCTATATGAGAACATTTCCATTTCTTCCCCAAGAAAGAACAGGAGGAAAAGAAAAGAAAAAAAAAAAAAAAAGATGCACACACGAAGAAGGAGAAACAGCAACAAGAATCCCCTACCCCTCTTATATCCCCTTCTTATTGACATTTAGCTTTGGTATATTGCCTTTGTTATAATTAATGGATATGTATTACAATGTTACTGTTAACTATAGACCCTAGTTTGCATTGATTGTATTTTTTTCATGTGTTATCCCATTTTCAAAACCTTGCAATACTGACATTCATTTGTTCTCCCTCATGTAAAATTTTCTTGTACTTGTACATTTAAACACCATCATTGTCCTCTCTAGCTTTTGTGAAGTTGTGCACTCCCAGTTTTTATCTCCTATCATTCCTTCTGGTGATGTACATGCCCTTAACCTTCCTTTTTCACTTCAGCTGATTTTTGTCCTTGGGGAAAAGTGAGTCTTTTGTAGATGGCATATGGATGGATCCTGTTTTTTAATCCATTCTGCCAGTCTCTGTCTTTTGATTGGAGGAGTTTAATCCATTAACATTTAATGCTATTGCTATAAAGGCATACTTTCTTCTACGATTTTGTCTTTTGGATTTTATATGTCATATCATATTTTTTTCCTTTCTTTTTATCTTTACTGATAATCTTCACTCCTACACTCTTCTTCATGCCTCTCTTGTCTTTTCCTATCTTTCTGTAGTATCCTTTTGTATTTCTTGTAGAGCAGGTTTCTTGTTTACAACTCTCTCAGTGTCTGTCTGAAAATATTTTAAACTTTCCCTTATTTTTGAAGGGCAGTTTAGCTACATTTAGAATTCTTGGCTGGCAGTTTATCACTTTCAGTATCTTAAATATATCATACCACTGCCTTCTCACCTTCATGTTTTTTGCTGAGAAATCGCACACAGTCTAATCAAGCTTCCCTTGTATGTGATGGATGGCTGTTCTCTTGCTACTTTCAGAATTCTCTCTTTGTCTTTGACATTTCATAATATAAGTAGTAAGTGTCTTGGGGCAGGGCGGCTGCCGTGGCTCAGCAGGCAGAGCTCCGACCTGCCGTGCTGGAGGTCTGGAGTTCGATCCCTGGTGCCTCCTGCCCATATGCAAATTAAAAAAAAAATGTGTCTTGGGGCAGGTCTATTTAGATCTATTCTGTTCGGGTACGCTGCACTTCTTGGATCTGTAATTTTATGTCTTTCATAAGAGATGGGAAATTTTCAGTGATTATTCCCTCCATTATTCTTTCTGCTCCTTTTCCCTTCTCTTCTTCTAGGACACCTATAACATGTATATTTGTGTGCTTCATGTTATCATTCAGTTCCCTGAGACTCTGCTCATATTTTTAAAAATTCTTTTCCCTGTCTCTTCTTTTGTGTGTAGTAATCTAGATGTCCTGCCCTCTAGTTCACTAATCCTTCCTTCTACCTCTTCAAATCTGCTGTTGTATGTCTGCATTGTGTTTTTCATCTTTTCCATTATGTCTTTCATTCCTGTAAGTTCTGCCATTTGTTTTTTCAAGCTTTTGCGTTCTTCTGTATGGGCACCCAGTGTCTTTTTAAACTCCTTCATCTCTTTTACTATATTTTCCTTCACCTCATTGATTTAATTTTTGAATTGCTTTAGCATGCTTGTTTGAACATGTTTAATTAGTTATTTCTACTCCTGTATCTCCTTTAAATTGTTAGTTTGTTCCTTTGACTGGGCCATATCTTTGTACTTCCTAGTATGACTATGATTTTTTGCTGATATCTAGGCATCTGGTTTCTTTGATTAGTTTATTCTGAAGGTCATTTTCTCTCTTTTGCCTAGGTTTTTTTTTTTTTATTGATTGGCTTTGTTCTCTGTTTTTTTTGACATTCAGTTCAACTTATTTTAGAAGTCTAGCTTAACTTCTGTTTAACTGATCAGAATTTTTGACCTCTTATTTTTCTGGATCTAGCCCTGCCAGGTAGGATCAATCCCAATCAGAATTTCCTAGACAAATCAGGCCCACTACTCAAGATGAAGGTTTAACCAGTATTAAGTTTCCCTGAAGATGAGACCCAGCACACTGCCAGTCTTTCCTGTGAGGACTCTTGAGTCTGTTTTTCCTATTCTGCCCAGAGGATGTCACTAGTCAGCCTAAAGTTTTGTGGTGCCTTTACATTCTCAGCAGACCCCTGTCCCTGCTGGGGACATGGTTGTTACAGAGACTGAGGTAGAAGGCGGGCTTAAGCTGCTTCTGTTTTCTAGGCTCTGGGGTCTGAATTTTTAAATGAGAGTCCCTACTTGTGCTAGGCCCTACCCCTCCCTTTTCTTGGGGAAGATATGCCCTTTAGGGAATTATCTCTATTACCTGACTAGTGACTTTGTCGCTGAGACATACCTTAACTCTGCTGTTGTGTGGGGCAGTGCTGAAACCTGAGATTGCCTGCAGCTTTATTTAATGGGTTGCTGCAAAG